>JABSTQ010000146.1:0-22035 GCA_013358835.2 Ixodes persulcatus | reverse complement strand
CGAAACAAGCGAGCAACTCTGAGCATTTGAAGAGGTTTGAAGCGGCTGCAGCCAATCAAAGATGCAATATTGTCACGTGATACCTCGTGCTGGTGATGATGACAACAAAAGACTTGGTGCTGGTTTGAATTGATCGTTTTTGGAAATAAACTGTTTCAAAAAGAGCATTGGTCTTCTCAACGAGATTTAAATGCATAAAAACACGTTTATATGCACATAACTATGTGTATAAATAGTGCAAGAAAAATAAAATTTCATGATGATGATGGCAATTGCAGCGGGCGGCCGTGTGCTGGTGTTGCAATGTCAAGGTGCTGGACGTAATTGCCCCGTCTGAAGCGGGCCTGAGTGGCGTAGAACCATGAGTGTGTGAGGGCCATGAGTTTGTGAGGGTGGTGAGTGCGTGAGGGCCGTGAGGGGTGTGAGGGCCATGAGGGGTGTGAGGGCGGCGAGTGTGTGAGGGCCATGAGTGCGTGAGGGTGGTGAGTGCGTGAGGGCCATGAGTGCGTGAGGGGAACGAGTGCGTGAGGGCCATGAGTGCGTGAGGGGAATGAGGGCCGTGAGGTTCAGTGAGTGTGAGTGAAGGGCTGAAGGTGAGTGTGACTGTGAGGACGAGGGTTAGTGAGGGGCTGAAGGTGAGTGTGGCTGTGAGGGTGAGTGAGGGCGACCTAAAATGCCAACCTCTGCCCTATATTCCCTACGCAAATATAGCGTTCAGCTAGGGGCGCGTTTGTAAATCCGTGTTAATCTTGGTGCAACCAGAATTTAAACCCGTGCTTAGCCAAGCTAGATTTAGGATGCTAAGCCAACTTAGGAATGGGCAGCTTTGGGTTAAGGTAAGCGACATTTGTGCAACCGGCCCTTAGTAAACTTTCTGAATATTATTCTTGTCTTTAAATAATCACAAACTTTCTCTTCCCTATATCCGAGGGAGCCGCTCAATTTTCTTCACTAAACAGACAGAAATGCTTTGAAAAAGTGCAAACAGGAATGGGAAATCGTGATCGCTTCGCTGTAGCCGCTATTTCGTTATAACCGGTCGCGACAGTACGGTTACCGATTCCATTTGCAAACTGAGTAGAAGACGTATGTATCCTGATCAGTGCAGATTGTTGGGTGAGTTGGTGCTGGGAATTCAAAAACATGGTAGCGCTTGAGACGAGGACAAAGGAGGAGACTGGACAACACAAAGCGCTCACACTATTATCAGTGCTCTTTGTTGTCCAGTCTCCTCCCCTGTCCTCGTGTCAAGCGCTACTATGTTTTTGTATGCATCCTGGTTATCCTCCTCTCACGTCTATCAGTCATCAGCAATTTGTAGGCAAAAAAAGCAACGAGAAATCAATTAATAACTTGTTTAAACAAACAATGATGTTAAAACTGCGAATGTGTACCACAAAATGATTGAAGAAAGCATGAAAAAAAGTTTGCACCAATGGGAATTGAATCTAAAAGGCAGTGACTATTTCGACTACCACAGTCAAAATATCTCAAATATTACTTCGACATCTGAGACGACACGTCCGTAAAACGTCAAAATTAGGGATGCCGCGAACTTTTTTCGAACCGAAGGTTCGATGATTGAATCAAGTGGTTTGAAAGATTTCGAATTTTCGAACTTTCCATATCGAGAAATTCGACGAATGTCGAATTTTTGAACTTGTTAAACTACGAAGTTAAACACCTTTCGAAATTTCGAACTTATTACGCTGCAAAATCCGATGCTTGTCGAACTTTCGAACTTGATAGACAAAAAATTTGATAATTTTATAACTTTCGAACTTATTACTCTAAAGAATTCGAAAATTGCTGAACTTTCGATTCCTGAAAAGTCAAAGGTACGACGAACTTCGAACTTTTAGGGTAAAAGTTCGAAGTTCATTGAACTTCGAAAGACCGGCGGGCGTTTTCATTTGGATTCAAGCAGTGAGATACATTCATAATTTTTTTTCGCATTTTTACATGCGGTGCCGCATTCCTTGCAAAAGACAGTGCCGTTTATTTCAATGTTCTGGCATGCTTAGTTTTAAAGAAATAAATTCCTGAAGGAGCGAGGAAGGACGACGGATTTTTGACAATTGTCGTTTGTGCCATATTTGAACCGCGCTATAGCCGAAGCTATTTATGGTAGAGATGTTAAACTTTTTAAAGGACACATGCAAAGAAAAAAAACATTTTTTTTTAAACAACTTAGATGAAAAAGGATATCATAAAACGATTTTACAACGAAGACAAAAAAAATTTAGAGCTATATTTACGGCGCTATACGAATTTGTAGTTGGCGCCCGCCGGAGCCGCCGCTGGTCACGTGGTAGGCCCGCGCGCCGCCGCCCTGCGTCGCTGGCGCCGCAAAGCCACACCGCCGCTGCACGCTGAGCATTGTACGACGCCGCTTCAACGCGTTTCTCCACGCCGCCGTCGCCGCACAAGTTCGTGTGCTTCGGGCGCCGCCGGCGTCATCTGACCGGCGCACAGGTCTATCACGTCTGCTTTCGCTTTTTCAGGAGTTTCCTTTGGGCTCTTAAAGTTACTTATTAATCTTAGTTTTTTTTGTTACACTTCAAACAAAGATGAATAAGTTACTTTTGGAGGCCATAGGAAGCTTCCGAAAGAGCGCAAGCACCACGTGACAAATAAGGGCCCGTCACGTGATAAATAAGGGCCACTTTTCTGCGGCGCCCGCGGTCGCCAACTACAAATTCGTATAGCGCCGTAAATATAGCTCTAAAAAGCTTTTTCTTCGTTGTAAAATCGTTTATGATATCCTTTTTCCATCTGAGCTGTTTAAAAAATATGTTATTTTTTCTTTGCATGTGTCCTTTAGGAATGATCTATGAATAGCCCAGGTAAGTGTAGTCCTAAGATATAATTATTGTTGTTCAAGACGACTTTCGAAAAAAATATCCAAACATGTATCTACAAGCAATTATGCCCTAAACTAGGTAATTCTTTTCGTCTAAATTGTTTGAGGCATCGCATTTAAATTAATGACACAGGCAGTACATATCATTACCATCTGCAGAATACAAAATAATGTATTTATTGTTTTTTTCACGTTGAGGAATAAATTAACTCATGGGGGAAGATTTCTAAAACTGTTCAAGTTCAGCAAGTCATAAAAAAAAAAAACATTTTTAATTTTTTTTTTCTCATTTCACGTTCCTGGGATGCGTTTTTTTTTAGCCTGTACACATTTTGGTAGGAGAAACTTGTTTCATAGTTCTGGGCCTCTGAATATGCAAGAATACAACACTTCCGGCGGGTTCTTGATAGTTTTTTTTTCTCCAGCTTTTTTATTTTTGCATTTATTGTTACGTTTATTTATTTATTATTTTTTACCAATGGCACAGTTATTTAGGTCCAGTGTTGTACAGAACGGCGTTCCTGGAATGCGTTCCTTTTAGGAGGGACGAAGGAACGCCGCCGTTCCATTTTGCATCGGTGGAACTGGAACGGGAACTCATTTTTACTGGAACGGAAAGAGTAATGGCGTTCCTTTTATAGTTCAGTGGGGTAATTTTTATTTTATTTTTACGAGGGAAGTTTTCAAAGTATAAAAAACTAAATCTTTACGAAAATATTGTTTTTAACTCGTTAACTCTTTGGTTACTTATCTTCAGACTTATATTGTGTGGTCCTCGCTTGGTAACAGTCGTTTGCAGGAGAGCTAGTGGACATCAATGATTCTTTTTTGAGTGCCCGAGACTGTGGTGCAAAAAGCAAAACTTTTAGTCGCACGAAAAAATACAAAGAGGGACGTCTCAAACTCTGCTACTTTCTTTGCTTCCACGAATCCTGATAAACCCAGAAATCAAAAGCCAACTACAGTCATTTCTGAACTTTCATAAAGAGACCTTCAGTTACAACAAAATCACAGGTTACCAGACATCGAACGCACCCTTGTATCCCGAACATTGATCACTTAAACGATAAACAAAAATTAACTTTTATTTTCTTATCCCCTTGTCCCCCACCTTCAAACTGAACAACGAATCAAACCTTCACAAAGAACTACTTGTAGTTTTCAAGACTGACCTTCCAAAAGCATACCCTCTCCTTCACTTGTTCGTCTTGCGGACAGCAACATCGAGGAGCAACTGTTGTAAAGTTCGAACAAGGGTCTTTGTTAGATTGAAACGTGTGAGGTTCTTGTAAAACGCTCGTGCAATGTGGGGTAACAGTAGATTTGGCTCGTCTGAATCGTTCACCACAAACATGAATATGGTTAAAAGCTGAGATTTTTCAACTTGAATTTATTAACAAGTAAAACCTTGATTCCGCTGGTTTTCTTCTCCTGCTGCCCTTCCATCACGACATATGAATTCGTATGTTCCCATTTGATGGCATAGATAAAAAAAAAGAAAACTTTGCTTGATCTAACCAAATATGGTAATCAGCAAAATACAAATGTAACCTATATGTAACAATACGTTCCATTTGTTTAACTGTAACGGGAACGAGTTCCTTTTTCACAGATGAAACTTGTAACGGGAACGCGTTCCTAAAATCAAAAGGAACGAGGAACGAGCTTTCATTCCTTTTTTTGAGGAACGTGTACAACACTGTTTAGGTCGAAAAGACATAGCTTTTGAACTTCCGAACCACCGAGCATGTGACGAGTAGTGCCTTCTGACAACGAGTTTCTAACAATGACCATCTACCCGATCTATTATGCAGTGAAGAGCGACAGTAGCGATACAGATGCATAAATAATTTCAGATAAAAATAAGCTCGACCATGCCTTCTCTTTCCGTATTGTTTTCTTTAACAGCCTCAAATATCTGGGGGGGGGGGAGACTGGAGCCCGCCTCCCCCCCCCCCCCCCCCGTTTTTTCCTCTTCCGACGCCACTGGTATGGTAGAACGCTCCTCGACCTCAAGTTGTGTCAGCTTCTGTGCGTTTTGCTCGACGTCTCTTCCGTCCCGGAAAATAAACCTCCAAAGCAATTACGAACTAAAAAAATGTCAAGGTGCAGGCGAGCTGGTGTATGTTGATCATGATCCAAAATCCCAAGACTGGGAATGAAATTCGCAAGAAATAGTGTAAGAAGAAAGGAAAAAGGGGACAGAACAATGTCTCAAACTCAGCTGAGTTGAGTTTGAGACGTTGTCATGAGCTGAGTTTTCAGTTGAGTTGAGTTTGAGACGATGTCCTGAGCCGAGTTTGAGACGTTGTCCTGACCCCTTTTTTCTGTCTTACACTTTTTCTTTCAAATTTCACTCCCAGAGCTGAGTTTGAGGCGCTGTCCTGTCCCCTTTTTTCTGTCTTCTTACACTTTTTTTTTTTTTTTCAAATTTCATTCCCAGTCTCAGGATTTTGCATAATGTACAAACTAAACTTACTATATGCCAGTGTCACTCGGGCGGCGTTCGATCGGATTACTACCAGCGTGCAAGAGGGTAGGGAGGCAGTTTGCCAGATTGCTTCAAGGTTTTTCTGAGCCTCAACCACCTGCCTGAACCTGGCCGTTTCGAATTGGATGAGTATCGTTAAACAGTGCGTTCGTGTGATCACAACTTCGTGATGCACGTAAATGACCCCCCCCGGGCTGGCGGTCACAATTACTGATCTATGGTAACACGTCACTCTGCACTGGCAAATATTCCAGCACATCCGGGACACTCGTCGCCTCATTTAATTGCCTCACCAACTTCGTGCGGTCTAAATATCACACCCGAACTTTTCTAAACCTGATTTCGTGAAAACCAGTGAGGCGTGAAAACGTTATTTGAAACTGAAACTGTGGCGGAACATGAAAACCGGACTTCGAACTTTGCGCACTTAAACTTGAAAGAAATTCTAAACCTTCGAAGTTTTCAAACTTTATGTTGAAAGAAATTAGAAAATCTTCGAATTTATCGAACTTTATGTCTATAATAATTCCAAGTGTTCGAATTTTTCGTATTTTAGACATAAATAAATTGAAAACATTCGAATCTCTCGAATTTCAAGTTTAAAAAGTTTGAAATCTTGAAACTTCTTGAACCTCAAGTAAAAAAATATTCGAAATAATAGTACCAACCTTTTAGAAACCGTGAAAGCTTTGAGCTTTTCAAAATCGAAACTCCATAATTTTTTAAAGTTGCGAATTGTTCGAATTCGAATCTCCGTACGGTCGAAAATATTGAAACCTTTCGAATTCGATCATCAGTTCTGTTCGTAAATATTGAAACCTTTCGAATTCAAACCTTGGGTGGTTCGCGGCATCCCTAGTCAAAATAGTGGCTTTATTATTCCGACACTTCTCTCACTGCAGCCGTCCCAATAGTAGCCATATCGTGGTTTCGTCGTTTGCTTCCGTTTAGTCTCTGATCGTGTTGTCGGTGTTTTGTTGACATGTTGACGGAGTCATGTGTTGTGTGCCTAGGAACGTTCGGTCCCAGTTGGCAGTGGATGGACTGGCTCGACAATTGATCTATGACTGTGTCTACAGTGCCGTCCGACGGTACTCCAATCGCGCCTAGAAGTGCCGCCCGAAAGAGAGTCGGACGGCGCGTGTATCACTGGGGAGCTCGTTAACACACCCCCCCACCTGCGTTCACGCCGCTTTGCCACGAGAGAATACGGCTGCTAATTACAAAACTATTGACCCATTTGGCCCCGTCGTACACGCCGCTTCGCGGCGTCCAGCCAGCAAACCAAACCCCGTTGTACCACATGCACCTCCGGAAGCGAAGTCCCATACCATTTCGTTCAGCAAAATTTCGGTGACAACATTCGTTTTTCCCGTGTTAATTTTAAGCAAATAAATGGAAATATCGCCAAATGAGTCGGCGAAATGAAATGTTCGAGAAAACAAAAAAGTGAGACCGCACTGGGGATCGAACCCGGGATCGCTTGCTTATAGCCTCGTCCCACTAGAGCGACAAACACCGGTTTTTGTCTGACGACACCACAAAGTTCCGTGTCGCCGATGCTGTCCCACTGCAACGACCAACACCCGCGACAATCGCCGACAAGCGATCGACAACAGACGAGTTCTTATGTGTCGTTGGACTTGAAGCGCAGCAAGCAGTCCCACTGAGGAACATCTCTCGGAGACAAACTTATCCTCCTCGCCCGCTTATTCCTTCTGTTGCCTCCCTTCCCACCCTTCTACCCTTCCTCCCGGAACGAGAAGCCCTTGGCGGGCACTCGTCGTTCCCGCAGTTCCGGTCCCTCGATTGCACGTAGTGGTCACATGCGCGGCTTGCTGGCTGCCGCCGGGCGGTCTCGTTGCAAAAGAGAATTTGCTGTGGCTGGTTTTGCTCGCAAAACCTTGGTGCGCGAGGTGGTGCTTCAAGACGCCAAAATCTACGCCCCTGCATCAGGATGGAAACACCCATGTGCGAGGAGTGACCAGAGTAAGACCGCTCACCACGAAGTAGGACACGACGTTCCGCGGCAAGCCATTCCGGCAGACGAGAGGCTTGTCATCACGTTCTGTGATAATCGGGATGCCGTATTGTGCAGCAAAAAATGCCTGCCCTCGATCATTCGAATATGAAGTTAAAACATCCTCAAAATCGGCATGGCATTCCGTGGCGCTAGCCTAGAAGGCCTCGAACGGCCCAAAAAAGGAACGATTCGGGTATTCTAGTTCGGAAGAAGTTTGGTGTCGATTGTCACGACTCTTTGCGGAGAGTCGTCAACGGTAAATGAAGAGAAGCGGAAGCTTTAATCAAGAAATAAAGTAATCGTCTCCACTTTCACCGTGTTTGTCGGCGCATTTTATGCCCAAAGAGCAAAACACGAGAACCGCGTCGCCAAACTCTGTTTGACTGTGTATTTTGGAGTGTTTTGTTGACAACTCCAGTCCCACTTGGAAACAAGTTTCCTTGCCCCCGTCGTCCCCCGGGTGGGACGGCGGACTCCGATAAACAGGCTGCCTGTCGGTGTCGTTTATGGCTCGTTGTCGTGTGTCGCTGTCGTTTGTTGCTGTCTGTCGCTCTATAGCCGCGTCCCACTAGAGCGACAGACAGCAACAAACGACAGCGACACACGACATCGAGCGACAGACGACACCGACAGACAGCCTGTTTGTCGGAGTCCGCCGTCCCACCTGGCGGACACGACGCAGAACACGGGGGCACGGAAACTTGTTTCCTAGTGGAACTGGAGTTGTCAACAAAACACTTCAAAATACACAGACAAACAGAGTCTGGCGACGCGGTTTTCGTGTTTTGCTCTTTGGGCATAAAACACGCCGACAAACAGGGTGAAAGTGGAGAAGATTACTTTATGTCTTGATTAAAGCTTCCACGTCTCTTCATTTGCCATTGGCGACTTTCCGCAAACAGTCGTGACAATCGACACCAAACGTTTTCCGAACTAGAATACCCGAATCGTTCCTTTTTAGGGCCGTTCGAGGCATTCTAGGTGAGCGCCACGGAATTTCACGCCGATTTTGAGGATGTTTATAACTTCATATTCGAATGATCTAGGGCAGGCGTTTTTTGGTGGACAATACACATCCCGATTATCACAGAACGCGATGACAAGTCTCTCATCTTCCGGAATGGCTTGCCGCGGAACGTCGTGTCCTACTTCGCGGTGAGCGGTCTTAATTACTTTGGACAGTCCTCGCACATGGGTGTATCCATCCTGATGCAGGGGCGTAGATTTCGGCGTCTTGAAACACCACCTCGCGCACCAAGTTTTCGTGAGCAAAACCAGCCACAGCAAATTCCCTTTCGCAACACAACCGCCCGGCGCCAGGCAGCAAGCCGCGCCCACGACCGCTACGTGCAATCGAGGGACCGGAACTGCGGGAACGAGGAGTGGCCGCCAAGGGCTTCTCGTTCCGGGAGGAAGGGTAGAAGGGTGGGAAGGGAGGCAACAGAAGGCATAAGCGGGCGAGGAGGATAAGTTTGTCTTCGAAAGCTGTTCCTCAGTGGGACTGCTTGCTGCGCTTCAAGTCCAACGACAGACAAGAACTCGTCCGTCGTCGATCGTTTGTCGGCGCTTGTCGGCGACTGTCGCGGGTATTTGTCGTTGCAGTGGGACAGCATCGGCGACACGGAACTTTGTGGTGTCGTCGGACAAAAACCGGTGTTTGTCGCTCTAGTGGGACGAGGCTACTAGCGGGATGCGGATATTATGAGAGTCATCTTACCACTAAGCTACACTCCGCTTCGAAAAACTCGTTTTGAGAACTCGTTTCATACGAGACTTTCGGACGGCACTTGAACGCGTGAATGGAGTACCATCGGACGGCACTTGAACGCTCTGCAAGAGTGCCGTCGGACAGTACTCTAGACACTACGTTGATCTATTCGGACGTGACACGCCCTGCGGCGATGCTCTAAGCTCGTCTATGTCATTTCGGCATGCGTCTCACTTCAAATTTGGAATCTAAAACGAAGGCTAGCTGAATATCCCTTCAAATATGTTGAACCAACACGCTATCCTACCACTTCCAAAGGAAACACTTGCTTACCAGCGGTTAGAGTTTCCCGAAGGTGGTCCGGCAGCCGTGCACAACCTACGGTCGTTGGCTAGACGCAGCGTCCATCAGCGTCTCCCAGATATCGTTTGTTACTCTTGACAAAGTACCTGTAAAAAAAAAACACCCGTAAAGGAATCCATTTAAACGTAGAAATGAATGCAGACCTCAGAGCGACGGCGGCGACGGCGCGACTCCATGCGTATGCCAGACAAAGTGTTGCCAGACGGAGAAAAAAAAAGTCAGCAGATTGATCCCCAAAAAGTCAGTAGATTTGCAGAAAAATCAGTAGATTCTACGAAATCTGTGTTTTGCCATGTTTTGCTATTTCCATTAAACCACACTTCGAAGAAATAGTATAGAGTAACAAATACCATGGTAATATACACAAATAAAAATGAAAAACAAGACCCAACTGAAGTTTACCTGTTTTATGGAGGACAAAGTAAAATAGCACCGTGAATTTTCTTTTTTTTTTTTTTTTTTATCAGCATTGACTAGTGTTGCAATTTCAAGGATTATTCTTTGAAATCGAGACTGAGCCACTTTTGGGACCAACAAAGGAGTGCGACAGTGCGACATCCACCTGTCGCTAATATTAAAACAAAGCCAAAACAAGACGTTCCGGCAAGTGCGCTCGTACATTTCCAATAGAAGGAATGGAAGTCCTCTGCAAGCTGCCATCTTTCCTTACTGGGCTGTGGAAGGTTTTTGACGCTACGCTGTTGGCGCGGAGCACTGTTGAGGCCACGTGTCGTCTGCTACGGGATTATTTCTTTTTCGCCTGACCCAAAGTTTGCGTTCCAACGTGAATAAACTTAATTCGTTAGCCTTTTAAGCCACCGAGAAATAATATTATATCATTTTCTTGCCAGAGCCTGCCAAATAAAAGTAAAAAGCTGAAATTTGGATGTCGATCCCATGCATTCCGCCGGGCGAATGAATGAAAATGGCGGCCCTCTCCGCTCTGCTCGGAGCAGCCTAGAGTCACTCAATAAAGCTACGCTTTCAGAGTACCGAAACTCCCAAACTACGCGTCTGAAGCGCGTCAGGCACCGCCATCTTGGGTCCACGCGCAGATGGAGGAGCGCCTGTAGCTGAGCCAAGCCGAGCTGTAGCCGTCGCCTGCGCCAGCTGCCGTACCCGCAGCTGTGGCATCGAATCAAGGTCGTGTTGTTCGTATCTCGACATAAGAAGGAAAAAGTGCGTGCTGAGCGACGGACTTCAGCGTGCGCGCGCAGTAAACAGTAAAACAGCAGCAGGCACCGGATCGCTGGACCCAAGATGGTGGCGTTGAAAAAACGCGATGATGATGATAGTAACTCACGTGACTGCCGCTGTCCAATGATGCCGCAGCGAATCGGAATATTGTTGAATAAAGCGACTGCATTGTCGGCAAAGTGCCAAAGAAAAGGAATGCGGTACTCTGAAAGCGTAGCTTATTTAGTGACTCTAGGAGCAGCCGAGAGTTCAGGCGCATGCGCTCACGGCTCTCGCTCTGCGCCGCGGGCTGATTGGCTCACTCGGGAGAGGGACATTACGGCGGCGAGATCATAAACTGCCCAAACTCTCCCCATATATGGCTCTGGACCCGATGTCACCGTCGACGGGTTTCGAGGCCATCTAGCCAGTGCTTCGTTTTTAATTTCGGGAGAATATGAGTTTTCTTTGATTGGCGACCCTAGGAACTGAAGGGGCCAAATAATAAATTTTAATATGTTTACTAAAAAAAAGTCAGTAGATTTTCTTTTTTTTCAGTGAATCAGTCACTGATCTCAATGACAATTGCTGGATCGCGTTTGCCCGCTCCGCGAATGCGGTCACTGGCGGCCATCTTTTTGGTAGAGTTATATCACCTCTAGCCAAGATACAGCTGCTGAAGCCACCTGGCAGCCACCATCATCCATCCATGGCAGACGGCGTTTTGGCAGTTGTGGTGGCAGGCTGCCATCAAAATAGCGTGGGTGATAATCCGTGATTTATTGAAATTGTTTGACGAAACATGTTTCTAAAACCCGGCGTGAACGATAGCCTGGTCTTTGAGGACCCGGTGAAAGTTTGACGAAATCGTGCAGCACCGGAGAAAAGCAGCCCAGCACGCGTCGAAAGTAGCATCAAAAAAAGCATCGAAAGCTGACGCCGGTACGTAGTCTGCTTTCGATGCGATCTGCGCTGCTTTCCCCCGGTGCTGCGCTTTCGTAGAACTTTCGCCGGGTCCTCAAAGACGAGGCTACCGTTCACGCCAGGTTTCAAGAATCTGCTTCGTCGAACAACTTCAATCAAGCACGAAATATCACCCACGGTACAGTGTACTAGATCTACGGCTATTTTATGGAAGCCTGCCGCCATTGCGCTGTCCGCCATATTACTATGATGGCTAGAGATGATATAACTCTACCAAAAAGATGGCCGACCGTGGCCGCATTCCCGTCCATAGGCGGTGCTGGTCAAACGCGATCCAGCAATTGTCATTGAGATCAGTGGAATCAGTAGACCCGGGACGAAATCAGTAGATCTACTGATATCTCAGTAGACCTGGCAACACTGGCCAGACCATCTGGAACTAAGGAGCAAGTGGTGGACACAAAACGACAAAACGTTTGGTGCTCTTTTCTTTTTTTGTTTTCACTTTTTCTTTTACACGTCATATAGACAACGGCTTTACTTTTCTTTAAACGCACCTGCGACGTTTTTTTTTTAGAGTGACCGCTCTTGTGCAAAAGGGTTTTGGTGCTACTCTGAATTCTGAATTCTGAATACTTTTGGTTTCGGTTTCGAAAACCAGATGAAAAAAAAAAAAAAATTGCTTTTAGAAACACTATACTTCGTTTCACTTTATCTGCGAGCGAAGCCAAAGCTAGAAGCGCGAGACCAGCGCTTTTTGCGTTTCTCCCCAGCTCGCGCGCTCGAGCAAAGCCTGAACGCACGGAGCTTTCGTGCTCGCTCTTCCAGCTTTGCCTTCGCTCGCACATAAGGTGAAACTTACTATAGTATCTCTGGAATCGTGATTTGAAAAGGAGATTGGAAATGACGCTCCCTTTTGTTTTAGTACAAACTCTGCCTTTATTTTTTTATTTGTGCGTTTTTTAGCAAAGTCTATTGTTATTTTGTGCTATCCCTTCGTCGCTTAGTACAAACTCGGCCTCTATTTATTTATTTGTCTTTTTTGCGTTTTTGTGCAAAATTGATTGTGTTTTTTATGCTATCGCTTCGTCGCATTTTCCAAGATAAATATTTTTGGCACTTCAACAACGAAATTAAGTGTATTAATGAATATGGGTAAATATAAAGACGAACTACTCTAATTCACAGTATGCCTGAAACGCTTTGTGTGCTTATAAAAATATTTTTAAATGCAATGACTATTTATTTTCATAAATGATTTCCATATAGAAAGAGATTTCGAGAGCATGGCGTGCAGCCTCGATGACGTCACAGTGTTTCGTGACACTGATGCTATCATCTTAAAGGCGCTCGATATTCTAATTATACTCCATCTCAGAAATGTCTGCAGTAAAGACAAAGGCAAAGAAAGGCGCGCGATCATTGCTCAGCAGTATGCTTTTGTTTCGTTCATAAGAGGTACTTTTTAAGCCACGCGCTCGTGCCGATGCCTTTCTCTTCACTGCAAAAATCTGAAAGATTTGTTTTTGCAATTTTGGACATATGTTGGTAGTTTGTTCCCAAAATGATTTTTTTTTTTCTTTTTAGACCCTATTTTCAAAGGAAGTTTGAAAGTCTTCGCAGGCACACCCGACCGATACTGTAAATATTCTTATGCCGCATTTTAGCTACACAAACAACTTTTTTTTTTTTACTTCAAGGGCCAGAGGCGTAGCCAGGGGAATTCCCCCCCCCCCCAATACCCCCAAAAATCCGCATCCCTCCCCCCCTCCCCCCCCCCCCTTGACTTTCACTGCCCGCCTGCACTCCTGAGCGCTGCACCAGGGCGGTTCGGCCCCCCCCCCCCCTCTCTAAAAAAAAAAAAAATTAGGTCACCAATGTCCAGGGCTTACAAAATGAAAAGCACACAGACACAGACGCACGCACGCAAACGCACACGCGAGCGCGCAAGCACACACACACACCGATGCACACTCACATGCAGACACGCACACGCACGCACACATACACGCGCGCGCTCCCGCGCACACATGCGCACAAACGCACGCACACATACACACACACGACGCGCGCAAAAAAAAAATGCATTTGACTAAACCCTGAGACAAGGAGAAATAAAATAACGGACAGGGCAAGTGACCTTGTCTGTTATTTTATTTCTCCTTGTCTCAGGGTTTACTTCCGTTCCTTGATATTTCAAACATGCTGAAAACTATATCGAAACTACCACAAGTATAGTTTCGGTTTCTTTTCATGAGCAGCACTTTGAAGTAAAACTGGTAAACAGTAAAACCGGCCAGCCGAGTCAATTCATTTTTCAATGGCGTCGCAGACGTGCAGTTCAACTGTGTCCATGGACGTGTCATTTGGACGTGTTGGCGGATTTAAAGGCGAGATATTATCTGCAACATCCTTTCGAACACTTGTTATTTGTTCGGGAACCTGATAAGTGAATATCTAAACTTTTATTGTTTATATTTGATGGTAGCGACCACATGTGTCTGACTGGCTCCTTTGTGGTTTCGCGGATTGCTTTCGCTCTTTTTAAAAATACCCTGTGCCCTCATTCAGTTGCATTCTCACTGCGATTTTCCGGGGTTCTTAGGGTATCCGCTAGTTTATCGTTAATATTTTATTTTTGAAGTTTTGTTGTGGTACTTAATGTTTTCTAGCGACGTGATAACGGGGTGATCTTCTGTTTTCAGCTTCTCAACCTGTTCATTTATGTGAATTGTGAACTAAAGAAAGTTGCACAAGCATCTGGGCCAAATAATTTGGTGTGGTGGCCATTCTATTGTGGATATAATTGAGTATATGGTAGGTTGGTTGGAAGATTTGAGCCGATTTAGAACCCTATTTTGAGGCAAAACAGTGAGTTTTTAATTGAAGTGAGAAAGTAAACATTGTTCAGACTTCTTTTAATTGAAGTAAATAAAAACCTTGGAAGGACAAATACAGAGAAGTTCTACCTTTTTAATTGGAAACAATGCAGAGCTTTGGGTGAAACTAATTAAGCGTAATGACCCAGATACAGGAAGTATGTGATATCTGCATCACCGTGCTGAATTTTTGTGTCCTGAACTAAACTTTACTTCTTAAAGGGGCCCTGCAACAACTTTTGACTGTTTTTTTTTTAATTTGCACCGAACCTGAGCGCACTGAACGTAGTAATTTAATGAAACTTTTCTTTTCTCAAATTTCGCTTTATTTTTAAAGTTATAGGCAAATTAGAATTACAAAAACATGCAAAAAATAACCTCCTTCATGACGTCATAGGGCCTGGCTTGAGTGGCCGTGAACTAGAAAATGGGTAGTGAGCTCATCGAGCGCTCACGGCTGCCGCACTCCGTGTCGACAGCTCGAGAGGGCGCCACTAAAGCACGTGTTGGATAGGCTGTATGAAGCGGGCGGCCAGGGCGGCTCGCATTGCATTTGCTGCGCGATTAAAGACTAATTCGGCATAACACTTCATTGACCACAAACGACAGCGAACACGGGGTGAATATCAGTTCAGAATGGGAGCCACCTCGCGCTGCCATACCGCCCAATGGCCAAATCGCCAGCCAAGCCCGCGCCGAAAGCCAACGCTTGGAACCAGTCGGATCCTCGAGCCAGTATACGACCGCAGCGCCGCCGTTCGTCGGCGCCTCGTCCCACTAGCCCTTTCTAGCATGCGCCATTTTTTTCGCCGCTTGGTGGCGGGTATGTCGACGGGTCATTTCTTGTTTCCATACTTTATAAAGTGCATTTGTTTCTTTTCTGATCAAAAATACTGAACAAAACCTACTTTCATACATAGTTGAAACGGTTCGCTACACTTATATTTTGTATCTCGACTAAAAAAAAAAGCTTTTAGCGGCTCTGACCAGTAGTAAGCCCAGGACCAAAGACGTCACATATCGCGCGCTTTCGGCAACGCCCCCGTAGGTGGAGGAGGTTTCCGCTTCATCCGGTTAAAATGTGACGCACTGATATTTAGTTACTCTATCCGTGCCCGCTGGCTTGCCCGAACCCCAAGAAACGTGAAAACTGCAAAAAAGGTAGGCGCTTAAATATGATTGCCGGGCCCCTTTAATAGAATAGGGATTCGCTCACCATATTTGTCCTCCATGCATCTTTTTTCTATCACAGTTGAGTAATCATATTTGAAATTTTGTTTGCACTATTTATTCTTCACAGGCCTATTGTGTTCAATGAGAGCCATGCAGCCACTGTTTTACTTCAGCTTATGGGTAACCTGGTCAGCAGCTGCTGACCAAATTACCCACATCTTATTCCATCATCTCCACCTCGGGGTGGTCAAGCGCTCGCCCTGTCCAGTTCCTTCCTTTGTTCTTGCGAAAATTCGCGCTGTTCCATTATGAATGCAATAAGTGACACAAAGTATAATGGTATGGGGTCACAGGCAGCGACAATGACAGCAAATCAATAACTATGTCTAGCTGAGCCTATGTGTTGTGTCATTCTGGCTGGCAGGCAGCAGCAAGGAAATACAGGATGTTCACGATAAAACCAAACCCTGTTTTTTGCGCCGCAAATATTATCTAGACATCGCGGAGAGCTCAAACTCCGTCAGGCAAGATACCAAAGTTTCAACACTTACCATTGCCGGAATAAAAAGTTAGAAGTGAAAAACTGTTTTTATCTATGAGAGGATGCCGTCCGTGAGAAGCAGCAGACGGAATGCCGCTCTTTGCGACCACATCTCACAGATGGCGCCACTTGCTCTTGAGGCTTTCAGCGCTTCCTCGTTTGTCTAACCCGAGCGACTGGCGGCAAAGTTACAATACCTGACAAAAGTATTGTATCCTTGTCCCCAACCTTGTCGGTTGTTTATAGAAGGAAACAAAACTAAATAAAAAACCTAGGATTGTAGTCACTCGGTTTTTTTTTAAAAGGCATCCCGATAAATACCGAAGCAAACATCATCTGCTTCTGTCTTCGCGAATGCCAACAGTCATTTACACGTACTTGCATTGATTGTTTATGTTCAGTTTTATTTTATTACCAACTAGTGTTTCTTATGCCGCAGTTAACGCGTGAACAGCATAGTCTGGTCGTACTGTGGTACACCGAACTGGGGGGCTTTCAAAAGGTCAAGTGCAAGTTCTTCTCGGAGTTCGGCTTATGGCCACCTTTTAAGTCGGTGATCTTCGTTGTGGGCCCGGCGCTTTGCAGAAGAAAGTAGCATTAAGAACAAAATGCACATCTTCCTTGTTCCTTCTAAAGGCCCGTTTACACTCCTGCGACCTCTTAAACCTTGGTCCCTTAAAACCTCTTACAACGAGAGGACACAGTGGCGCCATCTATCGGGTTGCAGTGTAAACTTGGCGGTCCGGCATATTTTATATTTCTCCCGCGCATTATTCTTTCTTTCTTGGCTCGAAAAGCTTTTGTAAACGTTATAAACGAGCCTTTCTTATAGGTATTACGCACACTTGACCTCGGAAATCCCGCAAAACCTTCGCTCTTGTGAAATGCAGTTCCAGGGTCACTGCATAGATGGCGCCAGAATGCCAGTGTGTTCCCTCGTCCTAAGAAATTTTAAGAAGTTTTAACAGATCTCGTCTCCCTTGGTCGTACTCGGTCGCAAGAGTGTGAACGGGCCTTAAACAGGAATGGGAGGGAGGTTTCCTTCGCCATCATCGGTGCCTTTGAGGTAAATCCCCATTTGTATTTGCGAAGAGTCGTACGTTTGTTTGGTGTGTCCAAGCGCACCATGCGCAAAGCTACTCGCGAGATGCGCCCGTACAAGCTTGGCCTGATTCATGAGTTGTTGCCCGGTGACTACGAGAAGTAACTCGACTTTTGTCGGGATGTGCTCCTCAGGATTGCTCAAGATACATCACACATGCAGTTTTTGCTGTTTAGTGATGAGACGACATTTCACCTGGACGGGCAGGTCAACACAGAGAACTGCTGCTGTTGGAGTTTGACGAATCCGCACTGGACGCTCAAGAGGGCTTTGCAGTCACCGAAAGTTACAGTGTGGCGTGGAATCTGGAAAAAGGGCGTCGTTGGCCCCTTTTTTTTGTCGGCAACGTGTTCGACGGCAGGATAAGTTTCTTCCCGAGTTGGAAACACCGCACATGCAGCGGGTCCTGTGCCTTTTTATGCAAGATGGGGTGCCACCCCACTGGGCGACAAGTGTAAGGCACTTGCTGGACACCATCTTCTCAGGGCGCTGGAAGGGCCGGAGATCGCCGAACATTCCATGGCCGCCCTGATTGCCAGACCTCACAATATGCGACTTTTTCGTTTGGGTGTGTGTGAAGTCCCAGGTGTACAAGGGCTGCATTCTCACACGCGACGCCTTAAAGCAACGCATCGAGACAGCGTTCGCTCTCATTATGGGCAAGATGCGAGCTGTGGCATTCAGAGAGTGCGAGACCAGGCTTGACCTCTGCACTTGGTGCCTATGAGCCCACGTCGAAGCCCTAGTTCCGACTGAAGTAGAGCCGTAGAGCCCTGCCTAGGTCTGATGTGACAACAGTCTACGGAACAAACTTACACCTTCTCTTCAAGTGTACGGTTTATTTATTTTAATACCCAGACGAAGGCCCTTTTCAAGGCTGTCAATTGCTGTCGTCACAGAGCCTGGCCACCCCTGTCGCGGCTTCTCTCGTGTCTTTGGATCCTCATGCGAAAAAGATTCTTTGTGTACGCCCTTTTTTCTCTTCAGATATCGCTCCCTTTGTTACCCTCATCTTATGCAGTCCTGTGTCACACACTATGTTCAATCTGTAAATCAGTAAAAGGGCTCGTGTCACAACAAAACTGCCGAGCCAGCTGGTAAAGCAACAAAACATCTTTATTCAGGATAAACAAAGGCATTACAGTAAACTCTCACTTGAGCGAGCGCCGGTTTAACAAATATTTCAGAATAACGAACCTTAAAAAGTTCAATGAAGTTCATTTCGACAAAGTTTTGTGCTCTGCAGTGTTGGCGTAGCTGATGCCCGCCACCCCACCGCTGGCATCGGCTATTATCACTGGCGTTAATAACGCCGTCGAGGCAAAGCGGCGGTGCGGTTTGGCCATTTTAGTTTTGGGTAACAACGGCAGGACAGCAGTTTGTGCGCTCACTTTCATAATGAGTACGACGAAACGGAAGCAGTTGTCTCTCAGACAAGCCCAAAATACTTCAGCGTCTGGAGAACGGTTGAAGGCAAGTGGACGTTGCGAAGGACTACGGGATTCCGCCGTCGACGTTCTCAACGATAGTTAAGCAAAAGTTGAAGCTTGAAGGAGAGACTGCATTCAATTCCAACAAGAAACGACTCTGCGCGGGATATTTCAGGCCAGTGCACGATGCCATTGCAGTATGGCTTCGTAACAGCAGCAAGCTGTCCCAGAGGAAGTTCCAAAAAGCATAGGCTCTCTGGACACCTTTGTTACTTCATGCGCTTTAAGAGCGCTGGTGCAAGTGAAAATTGCAGATTTTTTTTTTCAAAATGAGAAAGGTAGCAACGTAACTCTTATGGACTTTGTATATATTGTTAAGAATGGAACCTTCGGCAACCTTCTTCCGAGTTTCAACGCTGCGGAAACGAGTCCCGAAACGAGTCCCGACGTGTTCCGGACTGACGCCCACCTGTCGAAGGCTGCCCAAAACGTGTCTCAACGCGTCCGTGACGTCAACGGGACGTGTGTGTGTGTGCGTGTGGGTTCGTGCGCTCCGGAAGGGGAGAGAGGCCTGGCCTAACTGCGGAGAACCTTGGCTATGACTCATTTCTGACTACGTCGCGACGGACCCAGCTGCAAAGCACGTGGCTGTCGCACCTGCTGCCCTGGCGGAGAGAGAGGGAGAAAACGGACCCCTATATAAGGCGGGGCGTGAGAGCTCCATTTGTTCTCTTGGATTTGACGACTGTATCGCTACCATGTAATTAAACCGTTCGTTACGTTACCAATTCTCCCACCTCCACGGGACCCCTGGGTTCTTCACTTCGGGGAATGGTCGTCGTCACGAGCCAGGAAGCTCCCGGACGTGTGGCCTAAGCCCCGCCTCGAACAACTGGTTGGCAGCGGTTGGGATCGGACCATGCGACATCGTGCTACATCTGCGGGTGAGCGTTTGGACTTTGCTTTGGGATTCGCCAGGCTTCAGATTATGGGTAATTAATTTTGAACTGCTGGGAATCCTTAGTGTTTGACTCGTGCGCTAGGTTTGTGTACAACCTCGCGACAAGTTTTAGAACAAAGCCAAAGCTAAAAAGCAGCGATCATGGATCTGATGAGGTTACTGAGAACAGATTTACTCTGTTTATGTGAAGAATTGGGTGTGGAGGTGGAGCAAAAGATGAAGAAATCTGAGATCAGTAAAGCGATTTCAGAGAGCGCGGAAGCAGAGGAAATTAAAAATACGTGGGAACTGCTTCAGAACGCTAAGAGTGAAGCTGCAGCAAGAGAGGAGCGAGAACAGGCTGCAGCGAAAGAGGAACAGGCTGCAGCGAAAGAGGAACGGGCTGCAGCGAAAGAGGAGCAAGCTGCAGCTAGAGAGGAACGAGCACAGACTGCAGCGAAAGAGGAACGAGACCAGGAGCGAGCGCTGAAAAGGCTAGAGCTCGAAATTGAACAACAGCGATTAAACTCGCAGAACAGTAGAGTTGGGGCTCCAGTACGAGCAAGTGAGACCGAGTCGTATCAAATGAAGAAGCTCATGCAGCCGTTTAAAGTTGGGGAAGACGTGGGCCTATTCTTAGTTAACTTTGAGAGGACATGTGAGAAGTTGAGCTTCGCCCCAGAAACGTGGCCGCAACGGCTTTTGACTCTGTTGCCCTGTGAGGCTGCAGAGGTTGTCGCGCGCCTTAGTGCTGGAGACGCGGACGACTACGACAAGGTGAAGTCCAGCCTTTTGAAGCGGTACCGCCTTTCTGCCGAGGCGTTCCGTCAAAGGTTTAGAAACGCATCCAAAAAGAGCAGCGAGGGCT
The DNA here is from genome assembly GCA_013358835.2 of Ixodes persulcatus. Lineage (NCBI taxonomy): Eukaryota > Metazoa > Arthropoda > Arachnida > Ixodida > Ixodidae > Ixodes > Ixodes persulcatus. The sequence continues at coordinate 1,554 of JABSTQ010000146.1, read as the reverse complement.
ACTCGGAATTCGCGTACGGGCTTAAAACCAACCTGATAGAATGGTTGAAGAGCGAGGAAGTGTACGAAAGCCGAGACAAGGTAGTCGAGTGTGTGTGCCTCGAACAGTTCTTTCGTAGCATTCCGCAGTCAGTCAAGCTCTGGGTGCAGGACAGGGTGGGAGTCGACTCTGTCGAAAGGGCCGCTGAGCTAGCCGAAGAGTACGCAACGCGTAGAAAGCTGAGCGGAGAGGAAAGCGAATCCGGCCGAAGCGATCAGCGCAAGACCTTCCGACAGGGTAACGGCTCGCGAGAAAACGGGCCCGAGAAGCCCGAAGCAGGACAAAAGGTCCCAGAAAAGAGCGCAGAACACTCGAACGGAGACGAGGCGCGGAAAGGCCCAACAGGGCAGTTCGAGGCAAGGAAGCCGTTCCTGTGCTACAACTGTCAGGAGCCTGGACACACAGCGGCCAGATGTAAGAAACCGCGGGTTGTGTTCTCTTACGTGAACGGTAGTGACAGGTACCTGAAGCTTCTTCGTCCCTATCTTCACGAGCTCCATGTAAACGGAAAGCCGTGCAGGGTGCTTCGGGACAGTGCAGCGACGATGGACGTTGTCCATCCGTCGTATGTAACGCCATCCGATTTTACGGGAAAGGTAGTTTGGATCAAGCAGCTGCTTGAAAAGCACAGTGTCTGTCTGCCTATGGCGAGAGTAAGGATAACTGGCCCGTTCGGAGAGCTAGTGACAGAGGCGGCTGTCTCGCAAACAGTCCCGTTGGAGTATCCTTATTTGTTTTCTAACCGGTCAGATTTCCTGCTGCGCGAAAGGGGTCAACAACTGGGAGAAGGGCTAGTTCAGTCGTGTACGAGGTCCAAATCGCGTCAGGTCGCCCCTTTGTTGACAAGTGATCCAGAGCCAGAGGCAGCTGACGGGGAGCAAGCACTCCCAGAGTTGGAGGCAGAAAACCGGGATGAGAGGGACCAGGTTGTAGAACAGCCTGACCTCGTAGCACTAGAAAGCGTACGCCGTCCCAACGCGCCGGCGGAAAAAGCGGAGGAAGACGGGATCAGTGAAAGATCTCTCGTAGCTCCGGCGTCGCGTAACTTTGGTCCTCTGCTACGAGTAGACAGAGTCTCTTTGACAGTCGAGCAGAAGAGCGACCCTAGTGTGTCAGGGTTTCGCTGTACAGCTCAGGAGATTGCTAGGACCAATGTGACGGGGAATGAAAGAGGCGGATTGTTTTATCGGCGCTATAAGGACCGCATTTTCACGTCTAGAAATCACGTGAAAATCGATCACTATGACTTCAGGGTAAGAAAAAGGAAAGGCAAATTTAACGGCAATGCCGATGGGTTGAGCAGATTTTTCTGACATCACGAAAAATAGTAGGGATGATCTCAGAGGTCTTCATCATCCACGGGAATGAGGATCTAAGTGGGGGCACTTCGTTGAAACCCCAAAATGACCTCACAAATTGCGAAAAGTTTTTGTCTTTTGTCTTTTGTTCTTAGTGACCGCGTTGGAAAAATGAGTTTTTTTTTGGCGACAGGGGGTCTCGATACCCGGAATTGTA
>JABSTQ010000145.1:0-20849 GCA_013358835.2 Ixodes persulcatus | reverse complement strand
TGCTCTGGGTTTATAGGCCGCCGGACGGACAATCTTTTTTTGCCTTTCTGGAATTGCGTTCTCTCGCCAGATGAATAGTATTCTGGGGGGTGATTTTAATTTAAATATGTTTCCAGATACCCCAAATAAAGACAATTAGAGTACTAATAACAGTAGTGGTTCTACGAATGTCATTACCTCACCTACCAGAATTACAGCAGAATCATCAACTTTGCTCGATTTGTTTATAACCGTTTTGAATTACCCTGCGTAAAATCGGAGATAATTAGCACATATATAAGTGATCATCTAGGTATATTTTTGTGTGTCAAAAGGAAATATCTAAAACTACAAGGAACGATTTCGAGGATCCTTTTCAGAATATTACTGAGTATAACCTTCGTGAATTTAGGACTAAAATCTCGGAACTAGACTGGAACGAAGTCTATAATAAAATTAACGCTGACGAAGCATAAAATCTGTTCTTAAACAAATTTCAGCAACTATCTAAATTGTGCTTTCCTTATAAATCGTTAGATTGACAAAAGAAACCGTAAACCATGGTAACCCGGAGCTTCTATTAAATTAATAGAAAAAAATGTATTGTACAAAACGTTTGTGGAAACAAGGGAGCCTGAACACCTTAAAGTTTTCAAATCATATCGAAATAGACTTACAAAGAACTAAAAACAGCTAGAGCAAGGTACTTTAGTAATTACTTTATATTCTGCAATGAGGACAGACGTCACATGAAAAGCTTACCAATGTTCTAAATCGTCCACATAACATAAAACATATCCAAAAAGTACGCCTGAATGACCGGACCTAACGGATCAAGCACTAGCAAACGCTTTCAATGATTATTTTGTAACCTATCAGGAGATGATCCCGATACAAATGCTTGCGCGTATATCGAACACAGAAGTAGTAGCTCTATCTTTCTTCAGCCAGTAACTGATAATTAGGTGACACGAGCATTTTAATCACTAAAGAATAGTAGCAGCTGCGATGCTGACGAGTTACAAATAAGTCCGAGAAAATACGTTTTAGATCTCATATCGCCCTGTTTGACGTATATCTTTAATTTATGCTTGTACAATGGGGTATTCCCAAAAAAATGCAGATTGCGAAAGTTAGCGTTCTCTATAAAAAAGGCGACAGAATGATATAGGTAACTACAGGCCAATCTCAATTTTATCAGTGTTTTCAAAAGGCCTCGAAAAAATTCTACTTTCGCGCATGGTACAGTTCGCAGATAAACACGGTTTAATCACTCCATCACAGTTTGGGTTTCGCAAGCACCGCTCTACAGGGCACTTTTAGAGCAAAAAGAATACATTTTGAAAAGCTTTGAAGAAAACAAAATGACTCTTGGTATTTTTATTGATTTCAGCAAAGCATTCGATCACTTAAATCACAATCTGCTACTAAAAAAAATTACAAATGTATGGATTTCGTGGACATGCATCAACTCTTATAACATCTTATCTTGCAAATCGTAAACAATACTTTCATATAAATGGTTATTCATTTGATATTAAACCCCATTCTATCTGGCGTTCCACAAAGAAGCATATTAGGTCCGTTCCTTTTTAATTTATACGTTAACGATATTGTCGATATTAATAAATCGTTAAATACGTAATTTGCGCTGATGATACAAGTTTATTTTTTACCGGTAACTGCTGTCAGGAACTAGCAATAAAGGCAAATCAAACGTTGAAAGACCTCGCTACTTGGAGTCAATGTAATGCTTTAAAAATAATGATAACAAAACTAAAGCAATTTTATTTCGCCCAAAAAGTAAGAATGATAATATAACTAGTGATATTGTTTTAAATGGAACCAAATAGAAATTTTATCTAGTTTTAAGACACTTGGTGTTATAATCCAGGATCGAATGAGTTGGGATTTCGGTAAAATTGTACCAAGTCGCAGGCTTAATGTATCGTCATCGCCATATTCTGCCCACAAATGTAAAATTAATTATTTATAATTTATTATTTCTCTCCCACATCCATTACTCCTTCTTAGTCTGGGGTACTACTACGAATACAAATTTAAACAAAATACTTGTAATACAAAAGAAAATATTGCGAAGTATCTGTAACGTGTCATACGATCACCCTAGTGGACCTCTCTTTAAAAGTTTAAATTTGATGCCTGTAAATAGGTTATATAAATATCGTTTATGCGTGGCCTATAAATCAGAAGTACAAACAAATCTTCATGCCTTTAGTGAATTGGCGTCTCTCTCGCCAAGAGTAGCAACATATCCTACTCGAAACACGGAAATTTGGACGCTCCCTATTTGCAAAACTAACTACGGTAAACAAGTGTTAAAATATGGACTTCCTCGACTGCTTAATTTTCTTGTTACTCACATCATTGATCTTCCCACAACTTCTGTAAAAAATCTCCGAGCATTTCTTTCTTTTTCAAATGTGATTGCTTAGTTGTCATGTTTCATAACCGAACTTTTTGCTAAATTGAATAATGCTGTGCTTACATGTGCTTTGTTTTTGTTTCCCTCTTATATTGTCGCACCTTTTTGTAATATTGTCCTGTTCTTATCTCTGAAATTGTTATCTTTTCTCTTGGTTTTTTTTTTTTTTTGGGTGGGGGGTTACTTGTGCCACTGCTGCCATGTGTAAGGAGGGGGGGGGGGGGGGCGAGGGCCCGCCAAGCTGCATGATGCAGCTTTTTTCCTCGGTCTCCTTCCGTCATTTGTGTTTTGACGGAAAATAGACATTATTATTATTATTATTATTACGTGTGTGACGGCCTCGGATAATCGACGGAGCCTCTACTGGAGGGTGTACCTTCTTGGAAAGTGTAAAATAAAATACAAGATCCTTTTGAGAGAAATCTTACCTGGTTTACGATAGTTTTTTCGTACACGGACGTATTGTATTCCCAGCTTTGGCACGCAACTGTAACATTCCTGTCCACGTTGATTAGTGCTTTTCCAGTCGTCACGAGATACATTTCACACTTGGCGAAGGAGCCGTCCTCAGTCAACGGCACGGCCAGGGTCTTCCACTCGTGGTCGCTGAAGTTTGCAAGCAAAAGTTCCGGCGGACGAGCGCACCAGTGGTCCATCTTTGGAGCTATCAGCGGCGTAATCATGTTAGTCCACCCAGTGGGCACAGCTCGCAGCATGATCAGAAGCACGATGAGTGCGTGGTATGTGCCGAACTTCCCGATAACGTCCACAATGTCCAGCATGATGAGGGTTCAGGTGCCTGTAAGATGTCATTGTGACATTTTATTCATAAGGTCTTGACTCGATTGCAAGATACCATCAATAATACGGGATTTGGAAAGACAGTTATACCTCGGTGTGATTTGATGCCGGAGATATTTATTACGCTACCCGGATGCAAGAAACTTGAAACTTTCCAATACTTTTTTTTTAGATCGAGTTAGTGTTATAAAAACAACGCAAAACAAAATAATTTAATAAGCTTTTTCGAAAGAAAAAAATCTAGCAGTAGCATTGAGTGCACTGACGCAAGATAATACACACGATGCCCTCTTAAATCTAAAAAAAATATATTGAAATTTTGAGCGGCATGCGCGGTTATATATGCAACAAATATATCCCTCTCAGTGGTGGTTTATGAAGAATATATACATTTTTTGTGTCTATGATACCCGTTCTGCTTGTGAAGTGTTTGTACTTCAAGAAGAAGTTGTGCACGCAATATATTGAGACCGCGTGTTGAGACAAGTGTTATTTTACTTCTGCAACAACTGGTAGTGTTGTTTTCAGGTTGTATATTTTACATTTATATTGTGCTTATTCTGGTTATGTCTTCAATAACTGAGGAATAAACGTTATATATCTCACAATGTCACACGAGAAGCGTAACAATTAACGTTCAAAGGTAAATATATTAAAACTTTCACCCAAAAAGGGTACATACCGATGCATTTACACATGTTGGCAAATGATTCATAACTTGCGGAATTAATTCAATATTTTAATATCTATGTTTATTTATTTTCCTAGTGAGTAGCCGGCCTTAGTAATTACGCGCAAACAGTGATATTACAGTCATCAAAAAGAACCTAAAAGCTAAAAAATGATTTTAGAAAGTCAATATTTGTTACACCTAGAATGCGATTAATATGGAAAGGCTGACGCTATCAAGGGAATTAGCCAGATAACTACTGAGAAATAAGAAAGTAAGAAACAAGAACGAGACTTTAGTTCCTAGAAGTCTCTATTTTATGATACAAAAATACTCGAATGAAAAGGCACAGCCTCAAGGAACTAGATTATTGATAAAGTTGCCAAAAATACTGCTGAAGTAAAAAATAACGTGTTATGTTCGTTGAAATTGCCTCAGTATATAATAAAGTACATTAAATATTGTTACATTCAGTAAATTATTTGAATTGAACTACACTGTAAAAATAATCGATTATAACGGCGTTGTACTTAACTGATGGCATCACAAATAAAACGAAAAAAGTAAAGACAGGGGTTTCAACCACTGTGATATGTCCCTGTGTCTTGGATAAGGTATAATTGTTGATGAGAAATACATTACGGTTAAAGAATACACTAACTTTATGGGGTACTTTTTATAAGCCACCTATTTTGTTTAATGCATTCGAATGCTTTCGGTGTTGGTACAAAAACATTGAATGAAAACTAATATTTGTAAGGTAACTAGAACGTTCAAATGAAAAAACTTAAGGCAAACGTAAAATAGGTCTTTGTAGTTTGAAATATACTGTAGCGGAGAAGAAGACGACGAGCTAGCAACGCGACAGAAAGAGCGCACGGAGGTTGAGGCAACGATGATAGAAGATGGCGGACGTTCTATCCTGTAATTAAAGAGTTTGAAAGCAGACATCTGCTTTACTGGTGTCAGAAGTGGAGCTCCATTCCGGTCAACGCCTTCCCCGGACAACGACAGCCCGCCCCACTCCCGAAGGGGACCCCACCGCAAGTACTGGCACCGGAAGTCTGGCCGCCTCAGAGCCGACAGCTTCCAAACTCAGGACTCTGATCACACACCACCTCGAGCAACCGAAGCATCCTACGCTCGACGCGAGAACCACCTTCATCGAGGCATCGCATGATTCATCCAGGAACTGACCGCCTCCCTCACCGAACGTCTGCAGCGCTTGGAGAACCGATTCCTTGGACCCGAGAAACACCACACGACTAACCTCCTGGTCCAGATTCTTACGGGACCTTCAAGTCTGCGACTCAAACCATCGACATTCGACGGTACAGCTCCTTGGGCACCTTACATATCACAGCTCAACATGATCGCTGACGCTAACAATTGGTGCTACGGCTCAAAAGGCGCAAGCCTTGGCCGCCCAGCTAACCGGGTCAGCGTTGACAGTGCTGCATAACTTAACGTCTGATACCCGCCATTCCTAAGAAGCTTTGGTCGCAGCACTCAACGAACGATATGGGGAAGGCCCTCTCCGCTTCTTTCATCATGCGCAACTTCGCAACCGCCGTCAGGCTGCTACCGAGACGATCTCTCATGTCGCCGATGACATCGGGCGCCTTGCACACCTTGCGTTCCCCGCTTGCCCGGAGAACACAGTTAAGGCTGGGGCAACTATGGCATTCATTGATGCCATATCATCTGTTGAGGTGCAGGATGCCGTTCGCCTAGCATGCCCCAAGTCACTGCGGGCAGCACACACCAGTGCATTAAAAGTAGAAGCTGCTCGGCAGGCGTCTCGGTCTGCGTTTCTACGACCCACAACGCAGCCTCAAACTCCGGCAATAAGGACGCAACTGCCTCCAGCTCCCGTTTGCTGGAATTGCCATCGCCAGGGTCACACGCGGGCACAGTGCGCTAACTATGGGCCCGGCAGCCGGCTCCCAACAACTCCGCGAAGAATCACGTCAACTCGTGTACTGGCATTGCCAGTGCGCGCACTTGTCCATACCAGAGCTACAACCTCTGTAATTAGGCCGGAGGTTTTGACGAAGGCGAACCGAGTTGTTCCAGAAAACTCTGAAAGCTGCACTCTGCACACCGCAACAGGGGATATAGGTGACCGTCCTCCGCTCCACAATTGTGCCTTTCACCGTGGGAAGCCTTCACGCTACTCTGCCTGCTGTCGTCGCGGCTGTCGAGGAAGAGTGCATCCTTGGCGTCGATTTCCTCAAAGCACACGAGTGCGTGCTCGATTTCTACGCTGGATTACTGCATCTGGACATCGACTCGTTTCCCTTAGGGGCAGCCACGGTGACGGTTCTCTGCGACAGTGGGCTGCCATCAATTGGCACGTACCCTTATCTGTATTTGCACGCTTACTTTATCAAATTAGCTGCGCACGTATTACCACTCTTCGAAGGCACGTCTGTTGACCTGGATAAACCGGACGCTGAGAGGTTTTCCCAGCTACTTAAAAGGTTCACAAACCTTTTCAGCATGGGAGACGCAGATACGGGGCTGACATCAGCAGCACCACATCGAATCGTGACAGGACAAGCTTCCCCCGTTCGACAATCCCCTCGACGCATTCCCCTTGCACAGAGGTCACACGTCGATGACATGGTGAAGACAATGCTACAACAGGGCGTGATTGAACCAGCATGTTTTCCCTGGTCCTCACCAGTTACACTAGTCGCAAAAAAGGAGGGTCTACCCCATTTTGCGTAGACTATAGACGACTTAACGACGTCACTAAGAAAGACTCTTTTCCTCTTCCTCGAACTGACGACATCTTGGACGCCCTCGCCGGGTGCACGTGGTTCTCCACACTCGACCTCGGAAGCGGATATTGGCAGGTCCGAGTGCACCCCGAAGATCGCGAGAAGACCGCTTTCACCGCAAATAACGGCGCCTATCAGTTCAGAGTGATGCCATTTGGACTCTGCAATGCTCCGGCTACATTTCAGAGACTTATGGCATCCGTATTGACCGACCTCATAGGCACCATCTGTCTTGTATACATTGACGACATCATCGTCTTTAGCAAGACATTCTCAGACCATCTGGCGCATCTCAACCTGGTTTTCTCACGGCTGGAAAACGCGAACGTGAAGCTCATACCGAAACAATGTTCAGTTGTTTACAAGACAAGTAGAATACCTCGGCCACATCATTTCGGCAGACTGGGGATTCTACAGATCTTCGGAAGCTCTCTGCTCTAGCTGAATGGCCAGCCCCAAGAACCACCACAGACGTGCAAAGCTTCAATAGCGAGTTTTAGAATAGGGGGCCCCACAGCTTTGGGTGCCCCAAACAGCTTGGGGCGCCCAACTGCGCATGCGCAGAACTTCTGCGCATGCCCATTGCGATGCCCCAAGCTGTTTGGGGCACCCAGAGCTGTGGGGCCCCTATTCTAAAACTCGCTATTGGGTTGGCATCGTACTATCGAAGATTTATCCCCAGTTTCGCTCTCATTGCCAAGCCTCTGTATGCCTTAACTGAGAAAAAGGCAAGGATTGTTTGGTCTTCTGATTGTCAACTTGCGTTTGAGACACTCAAAACTGCACTCACGTCTCCGCCAACACTTGCGTATCCAAAGGACATCACAAGCTTCATGCTCGACACCGATGCCAGCACTTCAGCTGTTGGTGCTGTGTTATCGCAAGAAGATGACGCGGACAAGAACGCGTCATTGCCTATTACAGCAAGGTCTTTACGAAGCCCGAGCGCAATTACTGTACCACCCGACTCGAATTGCTGGCCATCAAAAAAGCCATCACGCATTTTCACCATTATCTACTGGGTCGGAAGTTTATTATTCATACCGACCACGCGTCATTGACATAGATGCTGAGTTTCAAGACCCCTGATGGTCAGATCGCCCGCTGGCTGGAACGCCTGCATCAACACGACTTCGACATCCAGCATCGTGCCGGCTCACTTCACACCAATGCCGACGGTCTCTCCCGTCGTCCATGCAGTGCAAAGTGCAAGCAGTGCTTGAGAATTGCAAAACGCAGCTTCGACTCGCTCAACGTACTGAACAATCTCCCCTGCGACATTCAACAGTGGACGTCGGAAAGCCTTTCTGATGCCCAACTTGGCGACCAGGACATCGGCCCATTCGGCAGATGATAGAGACAGAATAGCAAGCCCCCTATACTAATGAAGTGGTCAGGTTGTCTCCGGCCCTCAAGAGTTACTTGGCGCATTGGGACTCCTTGTTTCTGTGGGACAGTGTTATTTACTGACGCTGGGAGTCCGCTGCAGGTAACTCTGTTATCTGGAAACTGGTGCTGCCACGAAGATTTTGCTCCCAACTATTTCATCAGCTGCACACTAGCCCTGAAGGATTGCACTTCGGCGTGAACCGCACGGTCAAAAAGATTCGGCCACGCTTCTAGTAGCTGCAGTGCCATAGTGACGTGAAGGAATGGTGCCGTGAATGTGACATATGTGCCTCGCGTAAAAGGCCTCACATGAAACGAGCACCACTCCAAGAACATGTGACGGAGGCAAATTTTGAACGCGTTGGCATTGATGTACTGGGGCCGTTCCCTCGATCTAAGTTTGGCGACAAGTTTCTTTTAGTCATTGTTGACTATTTCACCAAGTGGCCGGAGGTCATTCCTATCCCAAACCAAACCGCATCCGATATCGCCGACGCTCTGCTGAAGAACTGGATTACCCGGTATGAAATCCCCCTGAGCATCCACTCAGACCAAAGAAGGAACTTCGAATCTCGAGTGTCTCGGGTTTTTTGCAACCATGTGCAATGTACACCAGCTCGTTTGCGCCCTTACATTTTGTTCAAAGAAGTTCGCGAAATTTTCTACATCGCAAAGACAAGAACGACGCCTCTCCACCCGCAGTCAAACGGCTTGGTGGAGAGGATGCATCGCATCATTCTAGAACGTCTATCCATGTTCGTGAATGAGCGTCAAGATGACTGAGATAGCATTGTACCTTTATTTTTGTACACCGCACGGCTGCTCATGAGATTACTGGTGACACGCCTGCCACAATGCTCTTCGGTTATGACCTTCGCATGCCCTGTGAGGTAGCCATTCCACGAGCACCTTAACCAGCTACAGACCCTGTGTCTTACGTAAGTGAATTGAGAACATTTTTTCCTTCAGCCATAAGAGACTGGAATAGTTTAGATAGGCGCTTTTTTGGTTTTACGAGTGATGAATTGTTTAGTGATGCATTTGAAAAACAACTACTTTGTCAATTTATGAATTGATATGTTTTTTTTTCCTGCTACCAGAATGACGCGATATTTTGCTGTTCCGTTTTTATTGATATTTGCCTCTTGATGTATATTTATTTTTCCCCAAAACCTGCAAAAATCCCCATGGGATTGGCAGTATTTTTGAAATAAATAAATAAATAAATAAATCACAACCTCGAACGGATGCACGCATTTGCTCGGTAGCGTTTAGCAAGCGGTCTGACTCGCATGAAGACACAGTACGACAAGCATGTCACAACACGCCCGTTCTTGCCAGGTGACAAAGTGTGGCTCTACAACCCGATTCGAAAAAAAGGGGCTGTCTCCATAACTACAACGCCCCTGGCAAGAACCTTTCACCGTCATCAAATGTCTCAGTCATGTGGTCTATCGTATACGTCGCAACAATCGATCGAGGGCCCTTGTGGTCCACCGCGACCGGCTATCTTTGTACGAAGGACTTCGTCAAGCCTCACTGAAGCTTCAAAGGACAGGAGGGGGATAGTGCAGCGGAGAAGAAGAAGACGAGCTAGCAACGCTACAGAAAGAGAGCGCGGAGGTTGAGGCAAGGATGATAGAAGATGACGGACGTTCTGTCCTGTAATTAAAGAGTTTGAAACCAGACATCTGCTGCAATACGAAAGAGTGTTTCATTCGGATGACGCTTATTAAGTGTAGAAAATATCTCGTGTCCAGGACCTTTCAAGACCGTTGGCTAACACTGCGGGACGATTGTTAGAGCGACTTTTTGTAGAAAGTGCGTCAATTCAAAATATTGTTCTTTACAAATATGTAAAAAAAAAAAAACTATGTGAACTAAGTAAAGAATACTCTTGTTTATTTTTAGTTTTATTTGGTTCAGATGCCGTGGGAGTAACTGCAATCAGAGGTCTAGCGGTATGAGCAAAAACAACTAATACGTATAGTTCCCAAACTGAAAAGAGTATTATAGTTTTTTTATGACAAAAATAAACTACGTTCACCGAAGGTTTGTATCGGCCGAAATATAGCGCTAGCGGTCTGGGTGGCAAAGTTTAGGAGCTTGTCGTTCTTTGATTCAAAAGTTATAAAGAGTTAAGGAAATTCGGTCTTGAAAAAAGGCGGCCGACGAAGCTCGTGAAGACATAGAGATAAATGGCGTCAGCTACCGGAAACTGAGACCACTTTTCCGCTGCATGTTTTAGAAAACAGCCAATAAGCTTTAAATAACATAACGCCTATTTATGATTAAAACCTTGCCATCTTTTCTGAACCGGTAACGCTACATTTGGGCGCAAACTGAGAAGCGGTGTTGCTTAGTTTATGTTTGCAGTAAAAAAGAACAACACCGGAAATATGTTTTTTTCTTTCAGTGCACGCAGTATTTATGAAACATTTTTGTACAAACCTCCGAACATCAAACAGTTCCTTACTGAAATAAATCCACGTACCTGGAGATATTGGCACTAGAGCGATGAGGCCTCCAAGAAAGTTCTTGCTAAGCCGTAAAGCGGGGAAAAGATACTCGAGACGTGGGGCAATAGCCGGTTTAACAACAGCCCTAAATTATACAACGTTTGTACCCTTGGAGGACACTCGTATAGCTTACACCAAAACACACTTTCCTCGAGCGTTATCAGAGATGAGCCTGCAAACGACCCAATCGTGATATCTTTATTAGGTCAGCCACGAAAAAACAATACCATTTTAGAAATGGCGTTTTTTCGTAGGCTATAAAGAAGACATGAAAAAGGTCAAGTTGAGACCCTCGCATATGTTTCTAACGTAAATAATGCAATCTAGACATATTTATGGTCTGTTGCGATGGCCGACTCCAGTTCGGATGCATTTGGAACTGAAAAAACTTTGAAATCATCTCTGCTCCGGTTGGTTTTGATATTAGATGGGCGTTATGTTGGTGTTCGATTTATGTAACCTCTTTTGCGCGTTTCAGGTTAGAGACACAAGGTTCGCAGACTTACTCTAGTGAGCGATCTGTGCTTTACAACAGTGCTAGACAGAACACTCCGTAACGTCGTGAGATCACGTGAGCATATCTAACCAGCGTAGTTTTTTTTTTCTCAGCCGAAAGATGACGGGCGCTGCCGCGACCTCGGTGGTGCCGTGGGGTCGGCGCCTGAATCGGGCGAGCAAAACGTCCCGCGATTTCACCGATAGGTACACCAATAGTTGGTGTACCTTTTGCATTAGGAAAGTACCTTGACTCGCATGTGCAGTTCCTAGATACTTCAGGGACAACGCGACTGTGTTGTGACAGACAAAGTAAATAAACATTGTCCATTCATAAAAGTGTGTATTACTAAAAGAAACAACAGCTATCGCGGTCACTTCTTCACGTACTGTGGTGAAAAGTTGCTGCTTTTTATATTAAACATTCAAAATGGTCTACTTCCGAGCACACTTACTTCCCACCGCAGAAAAGTTTGTACACTAAAAGATAAAGCTAAAATTTTCCAAACACAATTTCTTCTTAAAGTTCTGATAATATTTATAGGAGCCTGATCATGATGATGGACTGGTAAACAGAAAATGTGTGATGGGATTTCCAGGAAAAAAGACGGCGGTGTGTGAACTGCACCACCTACCGAAGATTCGCTCTAATTTCTGACAGCCGCAAAGGGAGCCAAGCGAGACGGTGGTTTATTTCATTTTTATGTAAATGAAACGTCTCAACAATGAAGCGGGCGGCCTGGAGGCAGCGCGACCACGCTCCGGGCCAAATAGTCTGCTTTTGGGGGTTCCGAAAATTGACCCTGGATAGCTCAGTCGTCAAATCACAATTCTTACAACGTTTAAATGTAATAATAAAAACAGCGAAGACGAAGAGAATGTAAAAGGTGTATAAAAAAGTGTATTGACAGTGAGCACTGACAAACAATAAAACAGGTCGGAAACACGTAATAAAGCAAAAGGCCACTACGAGATACAGGGAGGAAGAAGCATACACTAATAGTGAACCAAACAAGGTAGCCTCTTAAAGGGACACTGACAGGGTATTTGTGCTCACCAAGGTTTTTATTTCGGCATGAAATATGAGAGACCAACTACCAGAAAACAATTTGTGGCTCCAAATTTGTTTTATTTCCGACCTAAAATCGCCGGTAGAGAACTGGCCAGTTTGAGTTGGGCTCACTCTCCTCTCCCTAGTCACGTGACGTTTCTATGGTTTAGACAAAACCACCAAATATAATCAAAGTCATGGGTCATTGAAGGCACACACTCAATATCAAAAACAGAAAAAGAAATATCATACCCATTTTTCGGGGCTTTAAAATGCTTCAAATATGTAAGTAGAAAAAAAAAAAAGTTGCACAGCCACGTGACTTCCGGTAACATTCTCCTACTCTATATTTTTTCCTCTCCAGTCGACGTTTAATATCAGTTTCGAGCAGTAGCGTTTTTGTTTTACATTATGAAAAATATACGTGATGATGTAGCAAAATATTGAGTGGGTAGGCTTCTGGCACCATAATAAATCGCCTGACAAAAATATATAAACAAATATTTATTGGGGGAGATTGAGGGGGGGGGGGGGGGGGGGCTGGGGTTAGGGTCCGTTTTAATCACCTAAGCACAAAAAGAAGAGCTCTGAACTTTGTCGTCAATGTAACCAGATGTTTTTTTCTCGTTCTTCATGCAGACGGGCGCAGAAATCGGCACTTTCACCTTATGTTCTTTCGGTTTCATTTTTCTAGCACGTCGCCCAGGTTCTTTAATAAACGTTGTTCAATTGACTAAGCTTCAGTGGCAGCGAAGGCCACCTGTAATTTTGTCTTCCTGTGAAAACGTGCAGAACATCTCGGTTGCATTGACGTTTTTTGCCACTAACTTTCTCAAACGAGCAAACGAAGCCGTTAAAAACAGCGAAGTTCCGGAGCAGTTCCAGCAGCGCTACGTAGACTGGGCTAAGATGGCCGTCTCCGGATTGCGGAACGACGTGACGACGTTGACGACGTTATGGAAGTCGCAGAAACAGCGTCTAAGGCAGGCAGGTTTTGCTGCCGGGTGCCTGCATGTCTTCTGTACTGCGTTCGGTGTGTTTCCTGATGCCGAGTGCCAACGAACCATCAACCTGCTTTTGTATTTTTTTTATTTCTGCGTTTAGCAACATTGCAGCAATATCGCGATTGCAGCGTTGTGCGTTGTGAACGAAGACTGGACTTGTCGTCGATGTGACTTTGTGTTCGCGTATCAGTGGTGCAACAGCAAGATGAGATGTCGTAAACTATCGGGCATTGATGCCACTGGCCAGGCCATGATCGGAGGGGGCGGGTTTGACATTCTGCTATATATTAAAGGGTTTAAGACCACTTGACGAATTAGGGTGCAATTGGTCGACCTGCGGACGGTCATGTTCGAACGCTGGTTTGAACCGTGACTACAATCGTACAGTGGCCAATGTGACTGTCGTCTTCGATGTTCTCTTGTCATCTCCTCGCGAGTGATTGCGCTCTGAAAGAAGGACTGAACAGCCTTGAAACATGACGAAAAGTTCGTATATTTGCAGTTTGGAATTTTAGCATTAGCAAAGGGGGGGGGGGGGCAACAGAGCCCAAGTTAGTCACACCACGGTGCCCCATAAACCACGTGATCATGAACGTTCTCTCGTTCTAGGCGACCCCATGATTTCCCAATCTCGACTCGCCGCGGTACGACCAAAAACCGTTCACGCAACTCGGCAACCCGAACGCTAATCTCGTGCTTGCCCCGCCCCTTTGACCTTCTACCCTGCATGCGCCTGCGAGGCTGTTCCCGACGGCGGCGACCGCGGAAAATTCGTCCGTGACTCGCCGTCGCTGGAGGTGGTCGCCAGCGGGTCGCAGTCAAAATGAACAGATTCCAACATCTCTTCACAATAAACACTCTCATCGCTTCATCGACCAGTGTCGAAGACTTGGACAAAACGACCGATGCCGTAGTTGAAATTGTCACGGACCGCATGCTCGACACGCTGAAGGTAAACGAGGAAGCTGAATCTTGAAACGCCAAGAGGGCAAAGTCTGTGAGTGCGTACAAGGGGACGCCGTGCTGTGGGCTGGAGACGCCACCAGCCTGCCAGCAACGGCGGCCTCTTCGAAGGGGCACACAAATGTAATATATGGGCCAGATATATTTCATATATAGCCCTCCCCCCACCCCCCCCAAACCCCCCCCGCCCCCCCAAAAAAAAATGTTTTTGGTTGTTTACAGCGCGTTCTGATTCCGTGAACGGTCCAATGCTGCCCCCATTCACTTCGACCCTTTTGAAGTTCACGGCTTCCACACCGCAGCCATCTTTGTATCGTCATGACTTGACAAGGAGGTTATAAGTACTAGGAGGGGGCTAGTTGCAATATTGGTGAAGCCTAGACATAAAAAGTTTAAACGATATTGTGCCCAACGTGAGCGCAGATCTCTCTGGCGATTGGTGCCCGTGGTCACGTGCGAGATGGATGGTTGATTGTAGGAAGATTCCTTGCAGGCTTGCACGCGCTCCGTCCGGTAGGTTTTATCAGATCGAAGGCTAGACGAAGGCAAGCTACGGTCACGTGATGTGGTCATGTTGGGCTGATAAGTGAGGAGAGTAAGGAGGAAAATGAGAAAGAGGCGAGGCGTTGTAACAGCTCCGGGGTCGTCCTTGTTGTCGGGCTCCGCGGGAGCCAGGCGCCGACCAGGACATCAGGCAGAAGGAGCTGGGAAGCTGGGCCGCTTTTGACAACGGTTTACTTTACATTTGTACACGGTCGAAAAACAGCATTAAAAGACAGGAGTCCCGAAGAAGTCAACTTCTTTTAACGGGACGCTCTTCCCTGCATTTCCCACATAGGGATTTCGGCTAGCTATGTCAGCTCCTCCCCCGCACGCAGCGACGCACCCCCGTCTAAACCCACACACGCCACCAACATAATGCAGATTAGCTGTCTCAAAGACGTGCCCGGTTGTCTCCCGAGGGTTGGCGGGGTCGGCGCGGCGCGCATCCATGATTGTCGCGGCTTCCTCTTCCGAAGAGAAGGTAATTGGGTGCGGGGCGCCCGACAGGAGGGGTCCGCCTGGGAAGTGCGGGAAAGGATGCATTAACCTCGTGGGCCACTGTGGGATTCCTGGAAGGCCGAGTGGCTGGTCTTCTTCCCACGTCGGCGGGCCTCTTGGAAGGTCGCTGACCAGCACTTTCTTCTCGCCGCGGACGCATGTCCTTGGGCTTCCTGGAGCCCAATGAGTTCGGGGAAGGTAGAAATGCCTGTACGTTTTCCCACGCCTGCTTGCTTCTTGGAAGGTCGCTTAGACGCCTGTGGGTCTCTAAGACGGCGTTCATTACCGCGTCAAGGGAGCATGGCTTTAGAGGCTACGCGACTGACGTCATGCCCTCTCCTACACTTCTATCCCCCTTGTGACTTGACCAACTTGACGGCAGAAATGACGTCAAAATAACAAGCCCCTCCTCCGAGTTTCCTCGAAGGCGGAACTTCCGAAAAGGGGTGAACGGGGAGAACCTCTGGCAACCCTGGCGCCAAGGATGACACAAGATGCGTCGGGGATTGGCTAGCTGGACAAGAGGTAGAAAAGGATTGTTGCCGTATATGATGCAGAACTATTAAAAAGAAAACTTTAGCGACAGTAAACACGGCGGCAAAAACGCAGGCACTCGAGCAAACGAAAAGTCCCTACGCCGCCATGAAACCTAGAGACGACGTCCCTACGTCCCCACAAAGCGCTCTAGAACACCAAAAGTCCCTACGCGTAGGGATAAATCCCTACGGTTGGCATCACTGAATCGTCTCCGAAGCTGGCCCTCAGCTTCGTTTACCACAAGATAGATGGCGCTTGGCTCTCAGCATCGTCGATGAAGAAGATGAAGGTCGCAGATCTTAAGCAGGAGCTTAAAGCAAGAGGACTTTCAACGGTTGGTTCTAAAATCGAGCTGTTAGAGCGACTACAAGCCGCCACTGAAGTCTCCAACGATCTGGTAACAGCTGTACAGTGGGAGGAGACATCACGGGACAGCGGCGGCGAGCAGAGCGCAGATGCGGTGCTGCCGGTGAGCCTTCTACCTACTTCAACCGAAGGCAAAGCTGGTGCTAGCATGCTGAATGACTGTGAGGGAGCGTTTGTAACACCCCTAGAGACAATGTCTACCTCTGCTGCGATTCAGGACGGACCGCTTCCATCTACTTCAGAACGGGCGATGATCGAGGTGACGCAGCG
Organism: Ixodes persulcatus; assembly: GCA_013358835.2. NCBI lineage: Eukaryota > Metazoa > Arthropoda > Arachnida > Ixodida > Ixodidae > Ixodes > Ixodes persulcatus. The sequence goes on along the minus strand of JABSTQ010000145.1, from coordinate 4,532 downwards.
TCGACTGAATGACGAGATCACCAAGCAGGCTTCACAACTGAATAGGGCGGAAAGGTTCGGCGAAAGAGAATCCCCTCATAAGCTGTGACAGGTGCGGACGGTGGGCCTACAATTCAGAGACTGAGTTTGAAACTCATGAAGAGGCTGAAGATGCTCATTTCGTTTGCAGAATATGCAAGGCCATAGATGAGATAGACAAGTCATACAGCACAAGGATGGATGAGCTGGCAGACGGTGTGAACGTGATTATCCAGAGGTTAGAGGATGCAACTCCTCAAGGTGAACCAAATGAAACAACCACTATCCGAAAACTTCAAGACCGAGTGGCAGAATTAGAACATCGCGTGGAAGAGCTTGAGAAAGCACTGGACAGCCTTCTTGATGCGGTCAGTTTGACTACAGCTGTAGTGAATTGTGTAAAGGACAGTGAACATGACGCCGGAGACAGTAGAAGAAAGGAGGATCAGGAGGACCTTGACATTTTGACACAGTACAAGGACTTGCTGTTGCTCAGGAAGGATGGAAAACAGCAGGACATAGTGAACAGGACACGTTCAGAAACAGTGGATGACTGCAGTCAGACTGTCTGCAAACTAAGTGCAGAAAACGTCACAACTTCGGAACAAGGAGAATCAGAGGAAGTGCAGGACAACTCATGCTCGCGCAGTAAAAGCAGCCCGGCGACAAAAGGAACGACAAATGCTGGAAAAGTGAAGGACAGACCTCCTCGCGGAGTTAAACGAGAAGTCCTGCTTGTGGCGGAAAGCAATGTGGAGAGAATTGCAAAAGCTTTTAGCGAAAAGATGCACGATAAGCGAAGCGTTGAGGTGTTGCTCAACAGGAAGGCGACAACTGAGGATGCCCATAACATTATTGCCGGATACGAAAGCCAGGCACGGATGGTCTCCCGCATGTATATTTTGCACGTGCCTGAATGACGTACTGCGAGGAGACCAACCTGACCATGTTGTGGAAATCATCAAAAGGAAGTGGAGCAGGGGTAAAGCAGCCCTGGCTATCTGTTCTGTCCCAGAAGTCACCAGCAAAGGCAAGGTAGTGCAAGCGAGCGTGATGTTGCTAAACGCCAAGCTAAATGTATTGTGCAAAACGATTCATGCTAAGTTCGTTGATCTCAGCAGGGACGTAGCTGTTAACGGCGGCTTACAGAAAGACGGACTGCTCTATGGGCATAAGGTTATTAGTCTAGTAAGCCATCGCATAGCGGAGGTGGTGAGCCTTTTTTTAGAGAGACGAAGGGGATACGAGAAAGAAGAGAGGGAAAGAGCAGGAAACCAGTGAGACGCAGAGAGCCAGGACGAGTACACAAGATCAGTCCAAAACAATGCCTCACCATCAAAGACGGCAGCATCCAGGAGTCCCACCGAGGTCGTGGACGCCTCCAGTTCCATTACACGAACAAAGAGTGCCGGATGGCACTCTCTTCCTCTCTACAACGGATGGATTGCCAGCGCCTCAACGGCCAAGACACCAGATGCAGGACATCGGTTCAGCAGACTGTGCCCGACACATGGGTACGCAGCGCCGCCACGAGCTCACCTTCTTGGCACAGAGAGGCTGCCGCCTTCGGAAGGATTCTCGCACCCCAGACTGATGGACCAACTGGTGTCCGTGTGTTCGCCGAGAATACCGCGACAAGAAGCTGGCGGATTCTCGGGGTTTATCACGCCGATGCTACCACAAGCGCCACCAACGCAACATACGAGGCAAGTTTGTGGACCGACGCTGCCCCCAACTGCCCTGCAGGCAATGGTGATAGAGATTGTGCGTCAACAGCTGAGGGACGGGGAACAGTGTTAGGGGGCATTGGCCCACCCCGTCCCAATTGGTTGAAGACGGGGAAAAGGCGGAGCGGGGTCATAGAAAAGACGGTGAGAGTGCAGGCGAGCTGGTGGTAGCTAATCATGTTGTATTACACCTGAGACTGCGGTGGATGAAAACGGAAGAACTTTCAGTAGAAGGAACAGACACAGAGAACGTCTCTTGAGACGTTCTCTGTGTCTGTTCCTTCTACTGAAAGTTCTTCCGTTTTCATCCACCGCAGTCTCAGGTGTAATACAACATGATGGGGTCATAGAGTAAGTCGCAGACGACGGAGACGCATGCGTGAAGAACAGACACCTGTTAGAGTGGGGTTGGTAAACCTCCAAGGAGCAAGGAGGGAACAAAAATGGGAGAAATTGTATAGCGCATTCGAGTCTGAGGACATTACCATTTTTGGCGTTACTGAAACACACCTCCGGGACTTTGAAGAACCGCCGGTGCACCAGGATTTGTGTTGGGAGGGGTGCAATCATGAAGAGGGGCAGCGACGTGGAGGAGGTGTAGGAGCATTGTGGCGCCGCGCGGCCCCTTGGCACAGGGATCCCAGAAAGTGTCAAGACCACATCTGGCTGACAGGCGAGCTGGTACAGAAGCCAGTAGCGCTATGTGTGGTATATCTCTCTGTGGGAAGTGCGCAAGACACAGAGAACGAAAGTCTCATGAACTGTGTTGCAATCGATGTGCGGTAGGTCGGAAAAGACAAGAATGTCCTCATCATGGGTGATTTTAACGGACATATGTGTGAGCTTGATGGGTGGGAAGACGGCAACGGACGGCGGTTACAAAAGCTAGCGGAGGAGTTGCAGTTGGAAGTGGTGAACCTCCGGGAAATGTGCGAAGGACAATATACTTGGAGTGCTAGAGGCAGTAGAACTTGTATAGATTATTGCCTGGTGTGACAGGGCATTGGGCGTTTTTTGTGCAGGTGCATATAGACGAAGATGGTGAGCACAGCGTTAGTAGCGACCACAATCGTCTAAAGCTGGTCTTCAGCAGGGCAACCTGGAAGAAGGAGAGGGAGATATCACCAAGCTCCATGCGGCCCTACCTTACCGAGGATGCTCCAGCAAAGGTGGCGGAACGTTTTGAGAAGAGCAAAGAAAGAAATAAGGCTGGAGGCTACATAGGATACGTCAATGTGCTTAAGCGTCTTATCAAGCGACATTCGAGAATGCGCCCCAACGGACGCAGACGAAGGAAACGTTGGTGGGACACTGAAGTAAAGACAGCCATTCAAGCTAGGCAGGCCGCAAACATTGAACATCGCCAGTGTCTTCGGATGGGGCATGAGCACATGGTCGTACAAAACTGGAAGCTCTATAAAACGCGGAAGCAATGCGCCAAACAGATCATCTAGGAAAAAATAAGGACGGCGGACCTACGTACTGTTCTTGACATTCTCTCCAGTGGAAAATATGCTTCGAGGAAGTTTTGGAGCTACATGGGTACACTGGAGGGTCGAGAGCAAGTCGACTCCCGTCCTCGATGAGTGCACAGGACAAGAAGTAGAAGACCTGGGCGCACACCTCACGACGAACCTGAAAGAGACGTTTTCTTTCGAGTGCACGACCACCCCCAGAAAAGCCGAATTGACAGCCGCATCTCCTTCCGACGTCAGCAGGTGGGAAGTCTGTGAAGTGAGTGTAGTGCGTGTACTAATCCACCTTCAGAAGAACACCTCCCAAGGCCTGGATGGTGTCCCGGCAACGGTGCTCAAAGCCTTGGGAATGGACGCCAGACAACAGCTCGCGTCTATCCTGAACGACATCCTTTGTGGGACAGAATCTATCCCAAATGACTGGAGGCTCGGCAAGGTGGTCTTGATCCCGAAAAAAAGGGAATGATCGCCACATCTACGCAGCTACAGGCCTCTGACGGTTACGAGCACGATATACAGAGTATTCGCATACATGCTCAAGGAGAGGATGGTTGCATAGGCAAAAGAGGCTGGGCGCCTTACTGAGCTACAGGGAGGCTTTCGTCGAGGGCGTAGACTTGAAGACAATCTGTTCACAATAACTCAGTGCATTGAGGAAGCATGAAAGGAGCAAAGACAATTACTGTGCTGCTTTCTGGATATTGCCAAAGCATATGACAGTGTCCCTCATTCACTGCTCATTCAGTGTTTTGTACAACTAGACCTGCCACAACAGTGTTTTTCTCTCGTCCAATCTCGTTATGAGGGCAAGAAGGTGAGGGTAGAAATGAAAGGAGTATAATCCGAAGACGTGATAGTGACTAGGGGACTTCGACAGGGGTGTCCACTCTCCCCGCTCCTCTACATGCTCTACGTGGCTGGGATGAAGGAGAGGCTAATTCAGTCAAGAGTGGGCTTCTCTTTAACCCACCTAGAGGATGGCGAGGAGGTGAACTGGGTACTTCCAGGGCTCACCTTCGCCGACGACATCGTTTTAATGGCTGAGACAGCGGAAGATATGCAGCGGCTATTGGATATATGCGCTGCGGAGGCTGCTGTGCGACACCTAGGCTTCAACGCAAAAAGATCTGCGCTTGTACAGTTCTCAGGGGCCGAAGACACGCTTTGCTGTACAGTTAAGTTGGGTGACGAGGTGGTGCAACTTGAGGACCTCGTACAAATATTTGGGTGTCATCCTAGGCAATACGCCAGAATACCTTCGAGAGCATCACGCTCATCTCGCCAGTCAGCAGGACGAGGGGCCACATCTTCC
>JABSTQ010000144.1:0-63186 GCA_013358835.2 Ixodes persulcatus | reverse complement strand
CTATCGCGCGTTGCTCCTGAGATGTCATTTCACAACTTCTTTGTCTCGGTTGTATCTTGAAACAGCTTGTGTGACATTTTTTGTGTAAAGCGTTTCTAATGGTTTCTTTGTTGCGTAGAGTGAAAAGAAAAAAAATGAACACTGGATCTGCATTTAGAAGTGGGGTGTTTTTAGAGCGTACGAGAATAAAAAATATGAAACACCATATCTGTCTCGTCTCTAGCGCGTATGGATGCGACCACGCTCCGGTCCATTTTCCACACTGCTCTGTTTGGCAGCTGCAGATGACGCTAAATTAGCGAGAGATGTCGCGCGCGCGCGATAGAGTTGACGCCATCTACCAATCTGGCGCTAAATTTAGCGAGAGATTTCGCGTGATAATGGTAAAAGTTACCGTCAGCTGAAAGAGATTCAGGTGCGCGCCATCTACAAACGGAATCGGCAACTCATACGCACAAAGCCCGGAATTGCTCGCGCACAAAAATACGGATGAGCACGCCTTCGGAATACGATCAATTTAACTTTTCAGCAACAGATGTCGCAAGGTCACACCAACGCCGCCAGATATCACTGATGCCCTAACAACAAAGACGCTTAGCAACAAAAACGCGCACCATCTGTGAACGTAGGTGACAACTCATACGCCTAAATCCCGAATTTAAACTGTGGGCGCGCGAAATCGAGAAGAGGAAACGATAACTTCGTCTCATTGAAGTTTAAAATAATCTTCGACCAGTTCAAAGTTTTTACGCTAGGTGTCGGGTATACCACATTTGCCTGGGACTGTGTAAAGTGTTACGCGCTGGGCTTGAATTTTTCTTAGGGCCACTTCAGAGTTTTACGCGCTGGGGTCAGCTCCCAAAATATGGCAGTGCCACGTCAAAACTTTACGCTTTGGTCTCAACTTGGCACGGTTCGTGAGCTTCGAATTTTTACCGTCATCCCTCAAACTTAAGTGGATACAGCTGACCATGTGTGCTAAGCGCGCGGGAGGGCAACTTCAATGCTTTACGCTGGGCCAAGATGTAGCACGGCCTGCGAACTTCAGTTTTACCGTCGCTCCAGCAAAAAAAAAAAAAAAAAAACTTTATCGGTATCCAGCTGGTGCTAAGAGAATCTTCAGATGACGCCCCAAATTTAGCGGGTCGAAGCTTTCACCACCAGATGTCAGCAATTTTTGTCGATGAGCACTTCAAAGTTCTAACGAGAGATGGTGTTTATTCGAAAACAAATCACTGGGTCCAGCACGGTCTGTGAGTTTCAAGACTTTGCCCCAACGTTTAGCAGGTCCACTTCAAAGCTTTACGCTGGACCAAGATTTAACACGGTCCAGCTTCAAAGTTTCAGCGTCACCTCACCCCCAAATTAGCGGGACCGCGACTGTTGCCAATTGGACCGTCGCATGACGTCCAAAGTTTATATCGGGTCGAAGCTTTTACCATCAGGTGGCACCCAATTTGAACGAGGACCACTTCACAGTCTGAACACGAGATGGCGCCTATTCCCGAAATTCGCTATGTCTTTGCAAAGTTTTTGCGAGCTGGCCCCAAGTTTTAACAGGGTCACTTTAAAGCTTTACGCAGGATCAACATTAATCACGGTCCACGAGCTTCAAAATTCTACACTCACCTCAACCCGAATGTAGCGGGACCCAGCTGCTGCTATTGGGGACCGTCACATGACGTCCAAAGTTTATATCGGGTCGAAGCTTTTACCATCAGGTGGCACCCAATTTGAACGAGGACCACTTCACAGTCTGAACCCGAGATGGCGCCTATTCCCGAAATTCGCTATGTCTTTGCAAAGTTTTTGCGAGCTGGCCCCAAGTTTTAACAGGGTCACTTTAAAGCTTTACGCAGGATCAACATTAATCACGGTCCACGAGCTTCAAAATTCTACACTCACCTCAACCCGAATGTAGCGGGACCCAGCTGCTGCTATTGGGGACCGTCACATGACGTCCAAAGTTTATATCGGGTCGAAGCTTTTACCATCAGGTGGCACCCAATTTGAACGAGGACCACTTCACAGTCTGAACCCGAGATGGCGCCTATTCCCGAAATTCGCTATGTCTTTGCAAAGTTTTTGCGAGCTGGCCCCAAGTTTTAACAGGGTCACTTTAAAGCTTTACGCAGGATCAACATTAATCACGGTCCACGAGCTTCAAAATTCTACACTCACCTCAACCCGAATGTAGCGGGACCCAGCTGCTGCTATTGGGGACCGTCACATGACGTCCAAAGTTTATATCGGGTCGAAGCTTTTACCATCAGGTGGCACCCAATTTGAACGAGGACCACTTCACAGTCTGAACCCGAGATGGCGCCTATTCCCGAAATTCGCTATGTCTTTGCAAAGTTTTTGCGAGCTGGCCCCAAGTTTTAACAGGGTCACTTTAAAGCTTTACGCAGGATCAACATTAATCACGGTCCACGAGCTTCAAAATTCTACACTCACCTCAACCCGAATGTAGCGGGACCCAGCTGCTGCTATTGGGGACCGTCACATGACGTCCAAAGTTTATATCGGGTCGAAGCTTTTACCATCAGGTGGCACCCAATTTGAACGAGGACCACTTCACAGTCTGAACCCGAGATGGCGCCTATTCCCGAAATTCGCTATGTCTTTGCAAAGTTTTTGCGAGCTGGCCCCAAGTTTTAACAGGGTCACTTTAAAGCTTTACGCAGGATCAACATTAATCACGGTCCACGAGCTTCAAAATTCTACACTCACCTCAACCCGAATGTAGCGGGACCCAGCTGCTGCTATTGGGGACCGTCACATGACGTCCAAAGTTTATATCGGGTCGAAGCTTTTACCATCAGGTGGCACCCAATTTGAACGAGGACCACTTCACAGTCTGAACCCGAGATGGCGCCTATTCCCGAAATTCGCTATGTCTTTGCAAAGTTTTTGCGAGCTGGCCCCAAGTTTTAACAGGGTCACTTTAAAGCTTTACGCAGGATCAACATTAATCACGGTCCACGAGCTTCAAAATTCTACACTCACCTCAACCCGAATGTAGCGGGACCCAGCTGCTGCTATTGGGGACCGTCACATGACGTCCAAAGTTTATATCGGGTCGAAGCTTTTACCATCAGGTGGCACCCAATTTGAACGAGGACCACTTCACAGTCTGAACCCGAGATGGCGCCTATTCCCGAAATTCGCTATGTCTTTGCAAAGTTTTTGCGAGCTGGCCCCAAGTTTTAACAGGGTCACTTTAAAGCTTTACGCAGGATCAACATTAATCACGGTCCACGAGCTTCAAAATTCTACACTCACCTCAACCCGAATGTAGCGGGACCCAGCTGCTGCTATTGGGGACCGTCACATGACGTCCAAAGTTTATATCGGGTCGAAGCTTTTACCATCAGGTGGCACCCAATTTGAACGAGGACCACTTCACAGTCTGAACCCGAGATGGCGCCTATTCCCGAAATTCGCTATGTCTTTGCAAAGTTTTTGCGAGCTGGCCCCAAGTTTTAACAGGGTCACTTTAAAGCTTTACGCAGGATCAACATTAATCACGGTCCACGAGCTTCAAAATTCTACACTCACCTCAACCCGAATGTAGCGGGACCCAGCTGCTGCTATTGGGGACCGTCACATGACGTCCAAAGTTTATATCGGGTCGAAGCTTTTACCATCAGGTGGCACCCAATTTGAACGAGGACCACTTCACAGTCTGAACCCGAGATGGCGCCTATTCCCGAAATTCGCTATGTCTTTGCAAAGTTTTTGCGAGCTGGCCCCAAGTTTTAACAGGGTCACTTTAAAGCTTTACGCAGGATCAACATTAATCACGGTCCACGAGCTTCAAAATTCTACACTCACCTCAACCCGAATGTAGCGGGACCCAGCTGCTGCTATTGGGGACCGTCACATGACGTCCAAAGTTTATATCGGGTCGAAGCTTTTACCATCAGGTGGCACCCAATTTGAACGAGGACCACTTCACAGTCTGAACCCGAGATGGCGCCTATTCCCGAAATTCGCTATGTCTTTGCAAAGTTTTTGCGAGCTGGCCCCAAGTTTTAACAGGGTCACTTTAAAGCTTTACGCAGGATCAACATTAATCACGGTCCGCGAGCTTCAAAATTCTACACTCACCTCAACCCGAATGTAGCGGGACCCAGCTGCTGCTATTGGGGACCGTCACATGACGCCAAAATCCAGCGGCTCGAAGACCCCAAATGCAACAGCTAAGGGGGCGCCACGAGGCTACGAGTCCGTGAGCACCGCTTGAATCGCGCGCGCGCGAAACCACGTGATAGGAAGACGAGCAACGTTAGCACCCAGCGATGCACTACGTCACACGACCATCGTTACATAACCTGCGACAATGAAGCATCCTGTTTTTAACCGCATTACAAATGTCAGACCGACCTCCGGCGCACAAGTGACGTTCCGAGCCCCCACGCGACAGCTGAATAAACAAAAGCGACCGAGCGGAGCGTCGAAACAATGTATTTCATTCGTATATGAAAAAAAAAAAGAAAATAACATTCCGATCTCTCGAGACATATACGAAACCTGTCTAGACTTCTTCATTCATGACGGAATTGTATAGATAGGCTTCGTCACATGACCTGGAGCAATGAGGCGTTCAAATTCCGTGTAGGGTTTTTTTTTTTTTTTTTTTTTTCACCCAGATTACGAAAGCCATTCCCGAGGTGACGAGTCTGCGCGAACACAGCTTGAATCGCGCGCGCGCGAAATCACGTGATAGGAAGACGAGCAACGTTAGCGCCCAGCGATGCATTACGTCACACGACCATCGTTACATAACCTGCGACAATGAAGCATCCTGTTTTTAACCGCATTACAAAAGCCATGTGGCAGGAAAACACGTGATCTGAATTGCACACGCACACACGAACAACTAACCCGTCTTAAGCGCACTCGGAAGCAATGCGCTCGTAGCTCAGGGGATAGCGCGTCGGGCTGGTGTTCAAGAAGTCGTGAGCTCGAGTCCCCGCCAGCCGCGGAGCCTTTTTATCGAATAAAAGGGGCGTTTACCGCGCAGCGATTCAAATTCAAAACACGTGACCGTCATGTGACCGGAGCGCAGCGCACTCCTTCGGATGTAGCACGAACCCTGTGCGACATCACGTGAGCGCCCTCTGTCGAACGAAGCTCGGACCCTGTGTGACATCACGTGGTTGTTGCCAGATGATGACCGCAGCTGTCAACAACCTGTCAACCACACTTGTGGTTTGCGGTCAGCGGTCTGCGGTTTGTGGTTTGCGGTCTGCGGTCATGGTAAGTGACACGCTTCTGGCACGCGCCTGACACGTGACTTCACACGTGACGGGACCTCGCTGAGCTCCGATTGGTCACTGCCTGTTATTGGTCACTGGGATGGGAGAGTGGGAAAGGGCCCCGCCCTACTGCGCTGTGATTGGTTGGATTGGGTTCGGCCCCGCCCTCCTGCGCTGTGATTGGTCGGATCGGGTTTGGCTCCGCCCCTTTGGGCGGAGCCAAACCCGATCTTGGGCGTTTCTTGACATTCTGTGTGAGCTGGTGCAGTTTTCCTACTACTACTACAAACTATGCATAAAAAAGAAAAGAAAAGATCTGAGAATCTGCGAGAATGGGACGCTAGCGATGGTGATAGAATACGAAAGTTTGAAAGCCTGGATTGAAAGATAAAAGAGATACAAATTGCTTTCATGAGCCGACGTCCGCCTAGTCCTGGTATTCACCAAACCAAGAAATGTCATTAAGTGAGTCTGTAGTATTCATATAGGTGCAAAGCACTTGTCACCAAGAAAGAAAATATTATTTTCCTTCTTAGAAAATATTTATCGCTGAAATAAAGGCTGCGGGTGCCTATAACACTATTGGAAAAATATTCTAGTGGTGGATGTCGTCTTATAAAGTTCGTTTATCTGTATTTACTTTTGATTAAGAAACTAAAAACAGCGCGGACACGGACGTAGCGTGGTTTTAATTTCTGAAACGTGTCCTGAGGTGGTTCATAGATCACCTAAATATGGCGATAATTCTCTGTCTGGGCTCTAAGCATCCTAGAAATCCGTGAATAATAAAAATGCGCGGCCGATTTTCCTGTTAATTTAGCAATCAAAGGTCTAACGCTCCGAGGTCATCTCCGCCGATGGGACGAGCATTGTTCCGACAGACAGGTCGACATGTAACCAATGAAAACGCGACATTTCGTTGAGATTGGAAACGCTGCTATTACAAACTGTGTATGGTTTTATAGATGATAAAAACAAATAACAATAATCGATTTCTTTTTTTTTTTTGCGGTGAGGGGATATAATATTGCAGTAAGTGTCTCAAAAACAACGTAGTATGTTATTTTAATATTATTTGTTTGTTTTCTTGTTTTTCGCGGGAGTGATGTGTTCGGTGGTCAGCTCTCGAGCGCGCTCTCGCTGGGTTGAATCGTGGCTGTATCGGCAACGAGCCGCGCGCATTCCAGATGTCAATCCGCGGCTCCACCGGCTGGCGACGGGAGGATCCTTCGCTCGCTATTACTGACAGTGGCCCTGGTTTCGGAGCATGCTCCTTTCACCGCCGGAGATGACCTCCGTGTGTTGAAATATTTGCTTTTTTAATAGGGAAATCGACCGCGCATCAATATGATTTATGGATATCTATGATAGTTAGACCCCGCTAAGTAAGTTACTGTCATATTTAGGCGGTCTCAGAAACCTCGCCAGGGCCCCTTTCATGCATAACCAACTCGCGCAAAACTTGATAGTACTACAATCCTTTATATATAAATCCACTTAACTCGATGATCTCAAATATTTCGCATTCTATCACAACCACCAGCATGACATTCTCCCGGAGTTCGAGCTTTTTGAGATGCCATGTTTATCTATGCAGGCCAATAAATTGAGCTTCGCCCAATTTATTGGCCTGCACACGTGGAAACAGTTTCGCCGTTCAGTATGGATGACTTGGCAGTATGGCTCAAAACGTGCAAAAAGTTATATCAAAATAGACTTTGAATAACGTTTTAGACAGGAGTGCTATCAATTCAAGTGCTGTTTGAGGATTGTAGTTGTTGTCACTTCGCCAGTTCGTGGCCCTTTAGCGGTCGGGCCGAACCGCGAAGACAAATCAAGCAGGCCGACCACCAGAGTAAGAACGGTGCAATCGGGCACACGTGGAAATATATATAGTTACCACGGGCCGATGACATCAAAGTTAACAAAACAAAGAACAGCTGATAGCAGTATCGCACGCTTGGTTACAATGTCGAAGTGATAACACTTATCGTCATATAATTGAAGGCAATCTATGTGTTTCCAAGTTCGGGTGGATCGCCGTAGCTCTGAACGCCATACAGCTCTTTTCTGGCTCGCTTAAGGTCGTTGCTGCGCTGTCCAACTCGGTCGCAGGGTTACTGGCAGAGGCTGCAGCTATATCCGCTGCTCGGTCCGACTAAATCGCAGGGCTCCTGGGACAGGCTACAGATACCGCTGGACCGCTGGCGGAGGGTAACTCCTCTGCAGTGGTGCCTCGCTGATTTCAGTAGCGACCCCCCGTAGCCGTAGTTGATCGAAATGACGGCGGACGTCGCCTCTGGGAGTAGTGACCACGGTCATGCGAGCTCCCTGGTTCCTCTCACATTGCCCCAAGTTTCTGTACCACACGGCAACTATTTTTCACCTTGCCCGAAGTTCCTGTACCACACGGCAGCATGAGCGTGAATTCTTGGGACCTGCAAGTCAGCCAAGCACACTCGTCTTGACGGCACAGCAGTGTCAACGCGTGAGCGTACTTGAAAATCGAGTAAGAGTTCGCCCGGTGATGTCCCGCCCGACAGGGGAGTGCTACGGTAACAAAATAATCCTTTAGCCAATTGCGTTTACAAGTTCCCGGTTGAATGTTTTGTGTTTTTGCTGTTCTGACCGCCAGCTTTGCCAATTCATTTGATTGTGAGGGATACAGAGCGATTCGTAAATGCTCCACACGATTTTTTTTTTTCAAGAAATCGCCAAACTGCTTCCCCTTGTCGGATACAATAGCACGTGGCGAGCCGAATCTGCTGGACATTTCTCTGAGCTTCCTTATGGTGGCTTCAGTAGTGGCAGAGAGCATTACATATACGTCGATCCACTTGCTGTTCGAATCTACCACCACCAGAAGCATATTGACCTGAATTGGCCCGCCAAGATCAATATGCAACCGGGACCATTTATTTCAAGTTCCTGGCCAGTTAACAGGTGGGCTTGCTGGTGGTATAGGAAGTATTCACTGGCGGCCATAGCTGTGTGCACGACTGCTGAGCGCGTGCTGATGGCTAGCTTCCAGGGTTCTTTTGCAACGTGCATTCCACACCGCCAAAATGGCCGGTCTTAGCAGCCTATTAAAGGCCGGTTCCCACATGCAGCGAAGCGCTAATGTAGCGCTTCTCACGTGCAGTCAGCTACTTATCGTCTGCCATGAGCAACAGTTTTGACGGTGCGATACAATGCTGGTGAACGCTCCCGTCAGCACGCGCATAGCGCGAGGTCAGCGCTATGCTCGTAGCGCTCCGCTACATGTGTGAACAGGCCTTAATGGGGGCTCGTTCTGAGCATGCGCTCTAGACAGCACCCACAAATATGGCGCCCAGTGAATACTCCATATAAGGAGTATTCACCGGGCGCCATATTTGTGGGTGATGTCTAGAGCGCATGCTCTAAACGAGCCCACACTCATAGGCTGCTAAGACCGGCAATCTTGAGGGTGCGGAATGCACGTTACAAAAGAACTGTGGAAACTCGCCGTCAGCACGCGCTCAGCAGTCGTGCACACAGCTATGGCCGCCAGTGAATACTTCCTATTGGCGACGTGAACGACCAAAAGCGTCGCTGTGGTCGGCCCACCACAATTGGCCGAATGCTGACTATGACGTCAGCAAAGGATTTCTTATCGACGCAGATAAGAGGAATGTAAGAACTTCAACTTTGACGGTGTTTGCAGTGTTGCTTTGAGAGCGCTATGATTTCAGGCTTTCACCATGCTCATTACAAACACCATCGTACTGGTTGTTCACAAGGTAATGACGTCACGAAAGGTAACCAAACGAGGGCGCCACCGAAACATCTCGCCGCTAATAGGAGCGGCCTGTGTACAGTTCTAACAAACACGAGCCAGTCGCTCTACCTCACCGCACAATCCGGGCTATTAAAGCGATGTCCGGGCCACGGTGTAAGATACACACTTTAGGTGAGGACACGGCGGGGCTGAACGCGCGGCGCGAGGAATCAGATAGTGTTCGTTCGACGGGCATCCGAAAGGCTGCATTATTCCGCGGCCACCGTGCTTGTAAAGCCCCTCTATCCTGGGAAAAGTGGCGCCATTCATTGTTGTAGAAATGCTCGAGACACGTGCCGCGTGCCACTTTTGGGAAATTCCTGGCGTCTGAAATCCCCCTTCCAGATATTTCGGACTGTTAAAGGGATACTGAACCAAGGAATTTAGTGTTCATAATAAGTGGCGCACGTTCTTTTCACGAGCCAGCAGCCGCCGGTGTGCGCGAGCACACGCAACAAAATTGACGTCAAAGACCTCCATTTGCGGTTAAGATGACAGTGAAATGTATGGGCTTCGGGCAAAAGGAGAATAAAGACAAGTTTTTCATCTACACAGTGGTGTCTGGTGTAGAAGGTAAGCGATTAATTGGTCTAACAAGCACGTAGCTTTCAGTTGTAGAGATGAAAAGCCTGTCTTTATTCTGCTTTGGCCCGAAGCCCATGCATTTCACTGTCCTCCTAAGCGCGAATGGAGGTCTTTGACGTCATTTTCGTTGTGTGTGCTCGCGCACACCGGCGGCTGCTGGCTCGTGGAAAGAACGTGCGCCACTTATTATGGACACTAAATTCTTTGGTTCAGTATCCCTTTAAAGAAAACAATACGGGGAAAGAGGGCGTGGTCGAGCTTATCTTAATCTTAAATTATTTATGCATATGTATAGCTACTGTCGCTCTTCACTGCATAAAAGATCGCGTAGTAGATGGTCATTGTCGGAATCTCGTTGTCAGAAGGCACTACCTGTCACATGCTTAGTGGTTCGGAAGTTCAAAGCTATGTCTTTTCGACCTAAATAACTGTGCCATTAATAAAAAAAATAAAAAAATAAACATAACAATAAATGCGGGGATAAAAGGATGGAGAAAACAAAAACTATAAAGAATTCGACGGAAGTGTTGTATTCTTGCATATTCAGAGGCTCAGAACTTCGAAACGAGTTTCTCCTACCAAAATGTGTACAGGCTAAAAGAACCACGTCCCAAGAACGTGAAGCGAAAAAAAACAAATATTTTTTTTTAATGACTTGCTGAACTTGAACAATATTAGATATCTTCTACAATGAGTTAATATATTCCTTAACGTGAAAAAACAATAAATACATTATTTTGTATTCTGCAGATGGCAATGATATGTACTGTCTGTAGTGTTAATTTAAGTGCGATACCTCAAACAACATAGACGAAAAAAAAAACCAAGTTTAGGGCATAATTGCCCGTAGATACATGTTTGGACATTTCTTCGAAACTCATCTTGAATAACAATAATCACATCTTAAGACGACACTGACCTAGGCAATATATAGATCATTCTTAAGAAGTTTAAAATCTCTACCATAAATAGCTTCGACTATAGCGCGCTTCAAATATGGCACAAACGACAATCGTCAAAAACCCGTCGTCCTTCCTCGCCCCTTCGGGAATTTATTTCTTTAAAACTAAACATGCCAAAACATTGAAATAAAAGGCATTGTCTTTCGTAAGGAACACAGCACCGCACGTAAAAATTCGAGAAAAAAAATTACGAATGTACCTCACTACTTGAATTCAAATGAAACCGTCCGCCGGTCTTTCGAAGTTCGACGAACGTCGAACTTTTACCCTAAAAGTTCGAAGTTCGTCGAACTTTTGACATTTCAGAATGTGAAAGTTCGAAACTTTTCGAATTCTCTTGATAAATAAGTTTAAAAGTTCGAAAATTATCGAATTCCTTAGCGTAGGAAATTCGAAAGTTCGAAAAGCTTCGAACTTTTTAGTGCAAGAAGTTCGAAAGTTGGAAAAAACATCGAATTTTTTTGTCTATCAAGTTCGAAAGTTTGACAAGCATCGAATTTTGCAGCGTAATAAGTTCGAAAGTTCGAAAAGGATCGAATTTTTTAGCGTAATAAGTTCGACGGTTCGAAAAGCGTCGAACTTCTTAGTTTAACAAGTTCGAAAATTCGACTTCTGTCGAATTTCACAATATAGAAAGTTCGAAAATTCGATTTCTTTCGAACCTTTCGAACCGCTTGATTCAATCATCGAAACTTCGGTTCGAAAAAAGTTCGCGGCATCCCTACCCAATACCGATAAACAAATCGTAGGGGGCGCTGCCAGACGGCTTTTCTGCAGCGCCTCCTGCGCAAAACAGGAGGCCTATGTGCAAAGATGCATATTCAAATCATCAACCGCACGCTTCAAATCTTTGCAAATAGAGAGAAGTCAGAGAACAGGTGCCCGATAAAAACTGCCCGACATAGGAAATAATAAAAAAGAACACCTTTCGTAGTCCACGGACTTTATTTCTAACATTCGAATGTTTTAATTTTAACCGATCGCAAAGATGCACAACGGAGTCATTTTCATTGAGACAGGACGGGCATATTAGCAATATGTAAGCGCCACCGCATTTTTGAACACACTCTACATTCTTTTCGATCGTTAGTTTGCTTAGAATCGTCGCTCGTTTTCACATACCTCCCTTGAAACAGAGGTTTTGGGCCTGAAATAGAGCGAAGTTTAACATCGTTCAGTGGTAAAGAAAAATGCTGTAACTAAAGCAATTACACTTTCACAGTACCGAAAAAGGTACATACTATCCGATACAACCGAAATTACAAAAGTTATTCATGTTATTTTCCGGCGAAGAGACACAATTCACGCGTGTTTTCCCATAGGAATACACAGGGAGGCTGGAAATGTAGACTGCATGCTGTCTGCTTCAATTTGCAACCGGAAGTCCCGTAGACACTAGTGCCAGCTGAGCCTCTAGCGTTTATTGTAATAACTCTATGCTGCCGGGAGCCAGCGCGTGATGCATCCTGGTCCAGCGTCGCTGGCGCGGCCGGCGCGGAATACGGCATGCTCCATTGTGGCGTCGAGTCGGTCAGGCTGCGTCGAATGCCGCCGGTCACGTCGGTTACGCCACAACACCGGAGTATAGGAGGTATTCACTGGCCGCCATATTTGAGGTCACTGTTTAGAGCGCATGCTCAGAACGAGCTCGCAATAATAGGCTGCCAAGACCGGCAATCTTGGTGGTGTGGAATGCACGTGGCGAAAGAACTGTGGAAGCTCGCGTTCAGCACGCGCTCCGCAGCCGAGCACACAGCTATGGCCGCCAGTGAATACTCCCTGTAGACCCTTCCAGTGTTTACAAAATCACAGTCCAACGCGCGATCCTCAAGGCCCAGCACGTGCGTATTCGTCGCTTCGGAAAGCGAGGAAAGCACGGGCCATACGCACGAACACTCAACATGGCACCGGCCACACGCTCTTTGGTTTTCGACAACGTGACGTCGCTGTGACGCACCCGCACGCGCGCACGCGTTACGTCGGAGTATAACAGAGCCTTCAGTCTGCGGTTCCTGGAAAACTGGAATAGCGACACACCGTCGGCTTTACAGACACCGCACTTGAAGACGCAGCACTTGTTCATTACGGAGCCGCAGACACTGCAGCGATGCCCTTAGTGGGGTACAACTGAGGACGACTTCAGTGGAACACACAAAGCACCAGCGGCACTAGCTGCTTGCTGTGAACTCTCAACGCGCTCCAAGCTCAAACATTCTATGTAAATAGACTACCCAAACCGTAGGAAGGCAGCAGGCATGTTCAAGAACATCGCGGGCACAACAAAGCCAACAACGCTAAACATCCTGGATTGGATTGAATTGTTTCGTAAACTTTGAATACTTCAAAACTATTTTTGTTATTCATAAATATTTATTTTACTTCCAGAACTAGAAGAGAATTGCCAGTCCTACAATATGAATGTTAACTTGTCTTTTGATCTGCCGAAGTCACAAGGGGCAGGCCGACACACTCGACACATAGTTCCACTCTACATAGTTACAGTTTCGATTTTGTGAAATCCACGCGTCAAGGACTGAGTGAAGTCTAAATCCTTCAAAGGTTGAAGGTTACTCAGCAACATATTTGACATCAAGCGCAACCGTATGTCCCGAGATTTTAGGATTTTTGCGCAGCCTCACAAATGTGCCACGCTACTTCAGTGCCAATGCGGAGGATATAGAATGTCGTACTTCAATTTCACAACGGAGTCAATAACACAGGTGCGGTTAAATTGAACGCTCCCGTTCGCAGAAACCTACTTGAGAGATTATCCCCACTAAAGACGCCAGCATATATGGAGTTAAATCCACGAAGGAAGTTTCTCATCAGACAATCATGAACGTTGGGGGGAAAATCTCATTTGACCTCGACCGGCTTATTTGACGATATCCACTTTGTATCCACTCATTATGTCATGTATTCATAAGATAATGATTTTTTGTAAAAAAAAAAAATCATTCGTGACATACTTCCAAACTCCCAGGGGAAAAAACGAAAAAAAAAACAAAAAAACGGACAGGGTACACAAGTCCTGAAATGAGTAATACTTAAAGGAGCCCACCAACAATTTTTTGACTGGTTTGAATTTCGCGCTGAAACGGAGCTCCATGAAAGCAGGAACACCAAGGGAAAAATATATTACAGAAATTCGCAATATTTTGTGAGTTATTAGCAAATTAAATATTGCAGAAAACAACTTTAAATAAGCAAAACATTGCGCTTCATGACGTAAAATGAAACGGTTTAGCGATTGGAGCAAAGCGGTTGGCCAATTGGACGCGAGTTTAGTTGATAGCCCGTCGGCCCCGTCGGCCCGGTCGGCCATTAGGCCTCGCTGCAACCATCGTAGCTTTGGAATCGGGTTGCCATCATCGATGAATTTACCGGGCTTATCGGATTTTGAGCGCCGAATTCTTGAAAAGGAGTGCGGAGCTGGGCGTCGCGCCGTCCGAGGACGCACCACGCAAGCGCCGCAGTCCTCTTCGACCATAGAGTTATTACAATAAACGCTAGAGGCTCAGGCGGCGCTAGTGTGCTGTTGCATTTTGAAGCAGACAGCAAGCAGTCAGAAATTGACTTCCGGTAATGCATTTCTATGGGGAAAAGCGAGTGCATTTTCTCTCTGCGCTCGATTATAAGAGCAAATATCACGAATAATTTGTACGTACTAGGCACATTGGAACATTTCTCAGTCACGCACACGAAATAATTGGTCAGTTACAGCATTTTTATTTGAAATTCGTGGCATGAAAAACGGTGTTAAAACCACTTTGTACGTGTATTTATGTGCACTGTCGGACACTGTTAGCGCGAACACGGCGTCGACGTTTCCAGTATGGGGGATATACGCGAACGAAGGACATATGGAAAACCAAGAGAGACGGCAAGAACTACGCAGTAACACTGGATAAGTAACTTCTTGTGCACGCAGACGATCAAAATAAATTGAAAGCCACGTAATATAGTCAGATTTGCAATAAATAAGTACTGCTTTATTCTTTCTGCTCATGAATATGTGCGTAAGATGCTTGTTCTGGGTTCAAATCATCACCCGCATGCTCCAAATCTTTGCAAATAGGGAGATCCAGAGAGCAGGTGCCCGATAAAAACTGCCCGACATAAGAAATAATAAAAAGACACACCTTTCGTAGCTCACGTGCTTTATTTTTTTGCGTTCGAATGTTTCTTTAACCGATCGTAAAGATGCACGACGGAGTCATTTTCATCCAATGACAGGACGGGCATATTAGCAATATATAAGCACCATCGAAATGCTAGCAAACCTTGAACGCACTCTACATCCCTTTCGATCGTTAGTTTGCTTAGAATCGTCGCTCGTTTTTACATACCTTCATTGAAACAAAGGTTTTGGGCCTGAAATAGAGCGAAGTTTAACATCGTTCAGTGGTAAAGCAAACTGCTGTAACTAAAGCAATTACACTTTCACAATACCAATAAAGGCACATACTATCCGATACAACCAAAATGACAAAAGTTGTTCATGTTATTTTCCGGCGAAGAGACAAAATTTACGCGCGTTTTCCCATAGGAATACACAGGGAGGCTGGAAATGTAGACTGCATGCTGTCTGCTTCAATTTGCAACCGGAAGTCTCGTAGACACTAGCGCCAGCTGAGCCTCTAGCGTTTATTGTAATAACTCTATGTCTTCGACAGCCGCGGAAGGCTCGTCTCCCGCAACTCCGCCACCGGAGCCACCTCGGCGAGTAGGAGGTACTCCGCCGCTGGGAGGCGCGCATGAGCGACGAGCGACGAGGCGTTGTTTTCGCCCTTTTTAAACTTTAATTTGCAACTTAATTAGCTCTATAAAAACGACTTTTTGGAGAAATGATGACGGTTAACGTGTGATATACTTTATTCCGCTTCAAAATTTCTGGGACGGCTCTCGCCAATCACGAAACCCAGTGAATGTGACGTATAGTGAAAGGGAGCGCCGTTGTGCGCACGCATTCGGCACCTCGCGGCGCCACCGTCGGAGGAGGTGTTTCCGAGTTGTCAAATTAAAATATGATGCGCTAATATTTTTAAACTCTTTCGTTGTCCACTGGGTTTCCGGGACCACTAGCGTGGAGAAACCGCAAAAAAAAAAAAAAGTAGACGCTCAAATACTGTTGGAGGGCCCCTTTAAGGCGCAGGCGAGCTGGTTTACGTTCATGATAAGACAACCAATCATGAACACAAGTTCCGACAAGTTTTTTTCGACCCACGTAAAAATTGGGTTGTAAGTGTCATTCTCTTCAACGTGGTTAATAGACCCTTTCCGAAATTTAGTGCCATCTGGTGGTTCGTAAAGCAGTTTAGGTTTTGCCATATCGGACTTTTTCTCCAACCAACGACCGTGGAGGGCCTTGGCGGCGCTTGACCTACGCAAGGCCTTCGATAGAGGCTCCCACGAGTCCATCCTCGATCAGATCTCGCGCCTGAATCTCGGTGGGCGTGCCTACACTTACGTGGAAGCATTCCGAACGGGAAGGACGGCAGAGATTAAGCTCGGAGATTATGCGTCCGATACCTTCCCGACATGCCTTGGCAGGGGCACTCCACAGGGCGCAGTCATCTCGCCATTCTTGTTCAATCTGGCAATAGCCCCGCTATCAAGACGGCTGGAACAGATCCCGCACCTCAAGCATGCCGTATATGCGGATGACATCATCCTGTGGACCAACGCCCCACCGTCCATCATGACCCCGACCCTCCAGGCAGGAGCAGACGTGGTGGTAGAAGTCGCCCGAAGCGTGGGGCTGGAATGCGCCCCTGAGAAGTCTGCCCTGCTCCTTGCGAGCAGGCTTCGAGCCAAAGACGCACTGGCCAAAGTATTCGTCTTCATGGACGGACAAGCCATCCCCAAGGTACCAACTACCCGAGTACTCGGTATGCCACTCCACACAGGCAGACCGTCGGAGATCGTGCGTACTCTTCGCAAGAACACTGACAACACCGCCAGGTTGATTCGTAGAGTTTCAGGCGCGCAATAAGGCCTCGGTGAGCAAGACACCTGTTGACTGGTGCAGGCTTTCGTACTCAGTCGCGTCACGTACGCGGCCCCGTACATGCACCTCCCCAAGACAGCGCGCAAACAGATAGATGCCATCATTCGCAAGTCGTACAAAGTGGCGCTGGGGCTCCCCAACCACACGTCAACCGCGAGGTTCGACCAGTTGGGAATCCACAACACCTTTCAAGAGTTGTGCGATGCGCAGAGAGCAGCACAGATCTCCCGCTTTTCGCGCACCCCAACGGGTCGTCGTACTCTACACAGAGCTGGCATCGATTATAAGGACAAACCCCCGCCCAAGTGGGACATGCAGCCAGACTGGAGACGCGCCGTGGTGGTCAGACCCCTACCAAGGAACATGTCTACCACGCACCATAAGCAGAGACGAGAGGCCAGAGCCCGAGCGCTGCAGAGACTGCAGGAAGACGACCCGCGGGCTTTCCACGTGGACGCCAGTCCATACCCGGACCGCTCCAGGAGTTACGTCGCAGCCGTACACAACATCAGCGGATCGTACACAGCGACGATCAAGGCATGGGACATCCACGAAGCAGAAGAGGCGGCCATTGCCATAGGGCTCCTTGCCGCCAGTAGAACAGGCAGCAGTGGCACCATCACCACAGACTCCAAGACGGCTGCAACCAGCTTTCTGTACGGGAGGATAGGATCTCCTGCGCGCAAGATCCTTCGGAGCTTCCGCGCCCCCAGGGACAAGAACAGCCGGTACCACGTGGTTTGGGTTCCCGCACACGCGGGCCACGAGGGGAACGAAGCTGCCCACTCTCTCGCATCCCGAGTAGCTAGAAGCCGGGATTGTGAGGAGGAGGGAGGCAGAGAATTCTCACTCGGGGAACACAGTTATGCGGCACTGGCAACGGAAGCCCCCACGCGTTTCTGCGATGCCACACGAGTTGAGAGGGAGAGGAGACGTGTTCTTCCGCCACCACACCCGGAGCTCAACCACCAGCAAGCCAGGCGATGGAGACAACTTCAGACACTCGCCATCCAGACCCCACGATTCCTCCATAGAGTTCACCCCCTACTCTTCGATGGGTCCTGTACGATATGCTGTGGTTCCGAAGACCCACCCCCGGATGGCACGATCGGACATATGTTTTGGTCATGCCCGAAGTTTCAACCCCCACAGGAACTCCAAAGGCACCTCGATGACCGAGGAGAAGACATCGTTCCTCACTGGACGTCCCTTCTACAGTCAGATGAGCTGCGCATCCAGCTGCTCCTAATAGACAGGACCGAACAAGTTGTTCGCCACCTTCAAGATGAACTCCGCAAGAGGCGTGCCCAATTGTAACCGCAAGCTTATCTTTACTTCCCACAAATGCCCATCCCCTTTTCCCTCTCTACTGTCGAGCCCTTGTGCTGTATACATAGATCTCACGTGACGTCATTCTAGTCGCCATTCCCAGGTACTAAGCGTCCCATTAATGCAGTGGAAGGTAGGTTTGCACGCGCCTCCGCGAGCGTCTCACATCGTGCTCTTTATTCTGTAGAAGGCTGGCCGCACGTGCAAAGGACGCCATTGCTGGGTACTGGGTGACGTCAGTGCAAGCTATGTATAGTTAGGCGGGCAGATGAGCCTAGCCCCTGTATGCACTGCGCTCAATAAAGTTGTGCTACCTACCTACCAACCTAATGGCGAAGATGAACTTGTATCGGCACCGTCACTTTCGCAAGTCAACGGCACGCGAGGAATTGTTCAGAGAAGTTCTTTCTCGATCACTTTCAGTTCGATGGTGACCAAGAACCTGCATTCAGAACAAAGCTCCAACCCACTCAGATTCCTCGAGAAAATTCTATACACCAAAGGGCTTTAATGTGCCGTTCACAGATTGACTGAATCTGAGTTAGAAATAAACGCTTATGTAGCTCTTGTGTTCCATTCCTACGTCGCGTCATGCTGACCCCCCGAATGTACAGGCCTCGCATCATCCGCTTAGGAGCATCTTCAACGTCTTCCTTTATCGGTCACTAGAAGGCCGCCATTGGTATGGCACAGATGCCGTTCCACAGATGATGATAGTGATCAAAGTGGCCAGACTGAATTTCAGAAAGGGTCTATTCCAGGTACTGTTGTAGAAATATTTGCAGAGTAGAATGTCCAAAGCGCAGTTTGCAGGAATTATATTTGTATTAGTCATTATTACCTTATGCACACTGGAAAACGTACTATGACGGATAGTTGCAGCGAGTGGGTGATTATGATGTCGTGTAACCCTCCATTCACACTGGAAGCGGATCCGCGTTCGCGAAGCGGTTGCGAACGCGGTTGTATAAAGATCTATACTTCGTCTCACCTTAGTATGGACTATTGTTAGCCGCGCATGCTAGAAGCGCGAGCAAAATGCTTTGGATCAAGCCTCGGGGGCTGCACGAGCGTTCGTGCAGCGAGTGCTCCAGTCAAGGCAGTCAAGGCTAGCCGCTCGCGCTTGCACAGCCTTCGCAGTTAGTCCATGCTAAGGTGAGACGAAGTATAGTACAATTGCACGCGCATTTGATGTCATCAAATGCGCGTGCAATTGTACTGAATCCTTATACAACCGCGTTCGCAACCGCTTTGCGAACGCGGATCCGCTTCCAGTGTGAATGAGCCCGAAAGGCTGAGCTCCATGGGACGAATATCCTGCGAATAACCGACGAATTTTGCCCGGCGGCTTTTGCTCTGCGCGTGGAATCAACACAGTGGCTGCTACGTCGCGCGCAAAGCGAGCGTGCCATCGGGCGGCGTTCGCCAGTTATTCGTCACATAATTCGTCCCATGGAGTTCAGCCTTAAGAAGGCGAATGAAATGGCGGAGAGTTTCTTGTTCTTGTAGAATCGGTATTGTGAGAGCGTGAGCTTCGAGAAAGAACAAGGGAGGACAGACAGCGTCTCGCTCTCTGTCAATGTCTTGTTTATCCTCGACGCTGTCCGTCCTAGGTTGCCTCAATGTCTTTCTGTTTAAGGTGATGCCACCCTTTGTAGTACCCGATGCCGACAGCACGCGCTCACGGGTATAATACAAAGAAATTGACGAAAACAAAATGTCGCCATAGCACAGTCAGCGCCACCAACGCGTGCAGGGACACTCTCTTTCACGCGGTTCTGAACAAACAAAAAAAAAAATTAACGTGTGGGACAAAATGGCCAGATGCCTCCACCCTAAGCAAAGCGCACATGAAGGCACCCTAGTCCGTCCTTGTTGTTTCTCTTCCTCTGCAAAAAAAAAAAAAAAAAAAAAAAAAAAAAACTTCCTCCTTTTGCTCAGTCTCGGGTTAAAATCATCGTGATAAACTGGGGCGACGTTGCATCGAGGTCTGCCACTGTCCTTCAATCAGAGCCAATCAGCGCTCGGCATTCGGACATCACCACAACCCCTGAAAAAGAAGCAGACGAACTTGAGCTCCGCAAAGACTTCGTCCTTCTGTGTTGGTGTTCAGTTGGCTGAGTTTGAGACGTCTTCTTTTCTATTTTATTTTTTTTTTATGTTCCGCCTACGTTTTGGTGTTTCTCTTATGGGAGCCCGACGTTTTTGCTTATTTACCTTTGTGTCGTTGTGTGCTCGATGTTCGCAGGAAAATTGCAACGCGCGTTTGGCGCATTCCCCGAAAACGAAAGTGGAACTGGTGGAACTATCCCAACACAAATGTCTAACACATATAATTTCTGCTTTATGTAATAAATAACGTTTACTTCGTATCCACTAAGTTTTTTTTTTTTTTTTTTTTGAGCTTTGAGGAGGAATGAAAAATTAAATGACGTCCGAGCAAAAATAAAATCTCTTTGTACTCTCCGCAAGAAATGAACAAGACAATCCAATCCAGGTTCTTGGTCAACTTTGATTGTGGTGGATGTCGTGAATGCCCGTCGATGTGTTTGAACGTTCTTGCGGCTTTCTTTATATGCGATGTAGAACGTCGCTGCCACAGAGCAACGAGATCGAACGTACTCCTTCAGCGGGCTTCAGAACCAAGGACATGCTCCCGTCTTCACGGCACACTTGCGGTAGATCAGCGCCATATGAACCCTTCGTGAGTTGTAGCGCGTTCACTTCAGAGTTAGCAACGAGCGGCTCGTGCACTGTGTGTTTCTCCTGAGATTTCGACAGTCGTACTCTCACCGAGGGCATCATAGCGCCTACAAAAGTGCAATGAGGAAGTGCTGCGTCTTAACGTGTGGCGCCTGTCACTCCGACGGTGTGTCGCTCTTCAACTTTCCCAGGAACCCTAGACTGAGGAGTAAATGGATTCGGATGGTCAACAGGGATCGCTCTAGTATCTCCTGTTCCACCGTGGTGTGTTCCAGACATTTCCCGGAACATCTTGTAGGGACGAAGGCCAAGCCGCGACTGAAAAGGGGCTCTTTTCCGACGCTGCAGCTCCAAGAAGCGTCGACCGCGAGTACCGGAAGAAAACGACTGCGCAGTCGTGCCGGTGAGTGACCTTTGGTGATCGCGACTTATCGGTTTAAAGGGACACTGACAGGGTAATTATACTCGCCGAGGTTTTTAGGTGTACGTGACATATGAGAGCCCAACTACCCAGAACAGAATTTGCGGCTCGAAATTCGGTTTCTTTCCGCCCGAAAACCGCCGATCGAGAACTGGCCGGTTTGAGTCGCGCTCACTCTTTTTTCTGTGGTCACGGGCCGTTTTCTAAGGTTTCGACGTGACCACCAAATTGAATCAAAGTTGTGGGTCATTGAAGGCACACAGTCAGTACTAAAAATAAAAAAAAAATGAAACCCATTTTTCGTGGCTTCCAAAAAGCTGCAAATACGTTGATTGAAAAAAAAAAAAGGTTGCACAGACAACCAGAAACATTCTGTGCGTTCACTGCATAATTCTCAACATGGCGTCGTTTCGCGTATCGTGTGACTCGCGGATGACAGCATACGACGGGTGTGGGACCTCTACTTAAGAACTGTCGTTCACGGTACTGGCGAATTCTGTCTTCCTTCGAAAGAGAAATTTTGGACTGTTCAAAAGAATTGTTATTCATCCCGTACGACACGCCCGACCAGCGAGCCGATTGCACGAAGACGTCGCCGAGCCGTCGTCCCTTCTCGTTGCTGAAGACATCGCTCGCTCAAATGTCAAGCACGAAGTGCATACTTCGAGTTGAATACGCACGCGTACGGTTTCTTTACTAGGTGCGAATGTGGCCAATGCATGGTGCTGCCTGACTTCAAGCTGGGATTGCATGTACTGGAGGGAAATCGGCAGCAAACTTTCCGACATACAGTCGACCGGCTGCATTGCTACGTACGAAAGAGTTCCTTCAGTAGCTCAGTGGAAAGACGTCCGCTTTACACGCAGCGGGGACAAGTTCAATCCCTAATGGGCGTACCATTTTGTTTTTCAAGCATTTTGCGATGTTTCGATTTCTTTTTTTTTACAATTATCACTAAAAAAAAACAATTCTTGTGGACAATACGTCGCTAAACTAAATGGTATGGGATTCTATTTTTAACACCTCTGCCATACAATGCCACTTTCAGGTGCAGGACATGTGAGCCAGCTTTTCACGCAACATCTTGGGAGTATTCTTTTCGGAGCCGATCACTGGAATTCACCACGGGCACTCCCTACTAATTGCCAACACTTAAATGTACAAAGCAACTCATCTTGAAGTATAGAACAGCGAGCGGAACAAACATAACTGCAAAGGGATCGCACAACAAACTACTCCCGCAATGCAATTTGTCTGCTGCGTGCAAAAAAAAAAAAAAAAAAGATCGCACGGTTGGGTTTAGCCACGTGACTTCCACCACTCACTCTCTCCTCTCCACTTCTCCGTGCGGTGCAGGGGTTTCGGTTTCGAGCAGTTGCGTTTTTTGGCTTTATTAAAAACACATGTGACTCTGTAGCAAAATATTAATTGGGTAGTATTCCGACACCATAATGAATCGCCTAACAAAAAAGGAAAAAAACATTTTGGGGGGGTGTCAGTGTCCCTTTAACCGATACGATTGCCCTAGTTCGTTTCACATGAGACCACACCGTTGCCGACGTTAGAACCTAGTGGGGCCAATGAAGCAGCAACAAAAGCGCCTTGTACGTGACGTTATAGGGCACCGTACCAGTCGCCATTGCTCCGTACTATGCTCGTGTGAGCGTACAGAGGGCACCAAATCTGTCTAGAGTGAAATAGCGGTGTGCTCCGAACTCCGTATGCGACATCTTCCGGCGGACGCTGGGCCCGAGATAGCGCACCTCTGAGCATGCACTGCCATTGTACAGTGTGGGGCAGAAGATACTATGGAGTTAGGAAGCTTTTTGAGGCGACATGACGCCAGCAAAGGTGAAGCCGAGGGAGACTTCCGGTTTGGAGGGACACGCCCCCAACGATGGCCAAAATAAAAAAAAAAAGCTATTGGACAGAAAAGTCTGCTGATCTGGCTACAACAGCATTTTTGTGCTTTTTTGGTCACCTTCGGCGGCGTTCCCACCTCTACTTTCGGCTTCACTTGGAATTTTCTTGTCTGGCTGGCTTGAGCCGGTATGTAGCCTCCTCTTATTCCCTACCTTCATGGCAAATACCAATGTTTCCGCTGACTCTTCAGCAGACCTCGTCGGCCGCCAGAGGAGCGCTCGGCGCCTTCAAGCTGAAATCAAGGCACTCGGTGTGGCGGCCCATGTGCCGCCGGCTCCGCGTTATCACGCATTCTTCTGAGAGGAATTTAGCCGCTGGACTTGCACGAAACCGCTCATGTGTGCGCGGGAAGCTAGGCATTTTGTTTACGTGTAATGCTTCCTCACCACTACCAATTCAAGTGGTTGTTATCTCTGCTCTTTCTATAAATTGCTTTTACAATGAGGACACAACTGTACAACTGGCTTCGAACCCCATGGCCACCGCCTTTATTACCATGGCCGCTAACGCCGCCAAGTGCCCGCCGCAGCCGCGGTGGCGCTACCAGTCGGACTATAACAGCGGCCTATTTTTTTGTTTTCTCTTTTCATTTTTCTTTGGTGGGGGGTGGAGGGGAGGGGAGGGGAGGGGAGGGAGCGAGCGGAGCTGTGAGACGCACTTGGGTTCCCGAAGTGCTGCGCGAGGCTCGCCAGCCACGGTTCGGCCATCCCTGATATTAGCTACGATTGAGAGTGGGCCACCATGATATTCCTCTACTTTTAGAAAGCTAATGAATGAAAACACTGGAGAATACTCACTATGCGTTTGGACCAGTGTTGAGCTAAAAGTATGGCTCCTTGTCGCTTCCGAACATGCAGCAAGAAGCTTTGTATTCTCTGTTACAGGGCCTCACAAAGTTCCTGCTATTTCAGCCTGTGGGGCCTTTTCTTCTGAAGATGCTGACAGTCTGTCCTCTTCGCATGACCATCTATATGTTGAAGAAGCAACCATCACTGTGGTGAAGCAAGGCAAGCTCCTTTTGTAGCACAACTCTCGTTGCTCTGTAGAGTGCACAACCCGTGGTAGTGAGCAAGCTGGACACTGAAGCAGAACGGAGATCAGAGAAGTCTTAAGCTATCAGAAACCATGTCTAAAACCAGAGTCTGACAAGCCGTTGGACATAGCAGTTCCTCCATGTGATGGAGTACAGGTTGCTTTTGTTGATCGTGGCTCTCAAAGCTGAAATAGACTGATATCGCTTCATCCTTGGACCACTCTGCTGCCATCTGAGTCCTAAAAGTTGATAAAGGATTCACCAGAATTGCCAAGCTTGCACGCATACACCAGTCTCATCCACGACTGTCAACTACGGCGACGCGCCTTGCTCAACTGAAAACTTGCCGCAACGGAAAAAACAGAGAAAAAAAAAAAAAACGGAGAAAAAACAAACTCGCAGATATCCAAAGTGTAGTTTTCAAACTATCTTTTAGACAGAGGAGCGAGCCTGAGAGCTCAGCAGGAGATTTGAAACGGACCTCCACACCCTTCGATTACGGGTGATTGATGTACTATGAGGGATAGTTAGGGAAGCTGAACGATTCTTGAAAAAAACGAGTTCGAGGTGAATATTGGCATATTTTTATCCTGTGAGTCTGAATATCACATTTGTTTTCCCCAAAGGTGTACCTAAACACGAAAAACCTATGACCAGTCGTGACGTCACACTAGACACTTTGGGTCGCCAAGCGCGTGTCGCTCGTGTGAGCAGCGCGTGCAATTGCAAGCTTGCCAGGTCCATTTTTTCGCATTGACACCAGTCATGGCATCTCTTTCTGACCTTTTTGAAAATAGCAGGAGTGCGCGTGCATAGCTTTGACAGGCGCTGAAGATGCGCAAGAGCAGAGATTCCCAAAACTCCTGCTATGACGTCACGCCCCAAGAAGGAGGAGCTTCAGCAATACTTTAAAAATTAATTTCTGCAGCCTTTGGGCACCAAATTGAAAATAATTCAGATTTTCGTGATTCTAGAGGCCAAATGAAGACGATTTAGGTGTTTTTCCTCAAATACAGAACCGCTTCAGTTTCTCTTTAAAGACCGGCGACCAGTTCGTGCTTTCCACTTTTCCCTCCCTTCCTTCTCTCCCTCTTCTACCCTGTCCACCATTGCTTGTTTCTTCCTCCCTCATGGTGAGGAGGATCTTCTGCCTTGCAGAATCTGGAGTCTGGTCGTCAACCTTTAAGGAAAATCTTGCAAAATTTTTAGGCATCCGTCAGGCACGTCACTTTATTTTTCCATGTCGGGATCACTCATATGAGCACATCACATGCCACTCATCTCTTTATGCACAACCATTCAACCAGAAACAATAATCGACTGGAAGAACCTCCCAGCACGCATAGCCACGGAAGATGATGTAACAAAATAATATGAACTTATGTACGGTGATAATGTTTAGCTTGTCAACCTTGTACCAGAGCACATCTTGTTTGTTATATCATGTGGACTCTAGTTTGTCTTGTACATATGACCTTCTGGCAAAGGTACTTACATACTAGATGCATGTCATCAATTGAGAGTAACGATGGACGTCACCATTTCGTCAGTCAAATATGGCTCTGCTTTGGACTGGACTCGGTGCAACATTCCTTTGGTGTCTCTCCCAACAGAGCCCGAGGAGATACTTGATACTCCAACCAGAGAAAGCTTGTGTTCCGAGGACTACAGTGCTCCGCTGCGCTTGGAGGGGGAGGAAGACAAAACTTGTGCAGTGAAAGAAGGTGAGCTCTTTGGAATGTTGCCATGTGGCTTCAAGAATGTTTCTTGTTTGAACGAAACGTGAGGAGAAGTCATGTTTTCCTCTTTTCAGGAAGCTAGACAGATTGGAAGTAACAATAACCACATATTGCTGCTTATAAGTGAACAATTTTGGACATAGAAACCATTGCAGAATTGGCAAAGTAGGAAGGCTCACTTCCAATCTACATAATTCTTTGTTTTCTATGCATCGCTTTTTTTTTACATGTGCTCAAAATAATTTTGCATGTGTTATATGCAAAGATTTCTCATAGATTTGATCTCGCAAGTACTGCGAAACATTCCGTCACGTTCAAGGAATAGACACAGATTGGAAATGTTTCAGGGCTACCGGATAAATACGCAGCTTGCACCGATGTCACCACGGCGGCCATTGTGGTGGCGTTGCTGGCGAGCGCGTACCGTCTACAGCATATACTAGCGAACTGGGAGGGGGGAGGTCGGCTCGTAATCGGAACCAAAGCATTTCCCACCCCTGACAAGGATGAAACAGTCACGATATCAAGGACACCTTGGCTTGTTACGAGTTCAGCCGGCTCTACCAGTAGCATATGGGCATTCTTTGTGCTTGTTTCATAATTTTAGTCTTTTTTTTTTTTACTAAGCAGTATAGTGATTATGGTGGTCAGGATTCGCAAATCGGCTCGAATGCATGGTAGCTCGAGTCCCAGAGGTGGCGGCACTTGATTTAAGAGCTATGTTGGAACAGCCTCACTCCTCGCCGCTTGTTTTCGCGCATTGCACGGTCACAAGTTGTTCGATTGAGTGTTGTGATCGTGCGACCGTGCTGGAGAGCAAACAATGTTTCTCTGTATTGGCGTGTCTCAACCAGGCAATTTAGGTTTTCGATAATTGTGAATGGCCGTCCTTCGTCTGAACGCAACCAACAACTGCACTGCTGGATGCCAGTTCGACCTGTCGGAAAAAGTGGAGCGCCAGTGGCATTCGCAACTGGCACGAGATCTCTTAACTGCGTCGGCAAACGAAGAGGCTTCCGTAGGCCAGAATTTTGATAAATGTGGATGCTTCCCGGAGTTGGAGGTCGAGCTTGCAACGTATTTCACAGAAGTGCGCGATAATCCCTACCCATGACGCGCGATGCAATCACCGAGCAGGCGCGAAAGATGCAGTTGATACGGTCGTTCGCGAAACGAGATTTTTTGGGCAAAGCTGACGACGTATTTTGGGAACGTAGCAGTGATGACGACGAGAACGACAGCACCAGAAGGACGAAAGACATAGGAGAACGACAGGGAGGAGTTTCAGTTGTCTCGCATCCAACAAGAGCTTGTTGACTGGAATAATGCTTTGGCATCTCGTGCGCGCATTGGCAACTAAAGCACGCCGGAAGGTGTCGAGTGCATGGTGTAGGCTAGGTGTTTTTAAAGAGACGCCCTGCAGTTCTCCCGAGTTCGCCATACAGTGCGCCCCTAAATTATACATTTGTTTTCATTTTGCTGACACGCAATGTGAAGGGCTAGACTTACAATCGAGTTGACTTACAATCGGGAAAATACGGTGACTAATTTTTTGCCATTTTTTTCTTTCGTTAACAGGTGCTGGAAATTAGAGTGGTTGATTTACACGCAGCATTATATAGTACAATAAACTAAATGTTGATAAGTCATTTTTGTTCTCAGGATAAACAGCTATTGGCTGAGTTCATAAGGCCTGTTCACGCACTTGCGTTTGCTTAGGACCGAGTTCTCGTGATCTCTTACGTCTAGAGAACACATTGCACGCTGGAGGCATCTGTCAGGTGACCCTGGAACTGCATTTTACTAGAGCGAAAGTTTTACATTCTGTGAGCAAAAAATTGTACTTTGTAACATTGTCAAAAGGTCTTCGAGCCAAGAAGGAAGGTATAATGCCTGTAAAAGATGGGAAATATACAAGAACTGAAAGGGTTCCACAGCTGCCCGACAGATGGCATTAGTGTGTTTTCTCGTCAAAACAGATTTAAGGGGTTTCAAGGCACATGGTCATAAGCAGTTGCAGGTGCGTGAACCGGTCTTTACTTCACACATAGATATCGAACAATATTTGTTTTGCATTTCCTTCGGCAGAGGTGGACTACGTGTCTGCCGCTTCGACCTGCGGGGATGGCTACCTCGAAGACGCCGTCTGCCTTCACCCTTCCGCCGAATGCCCGGAACAAGCCGAGACAGCTTCTCTCAGGGTGAAGGAAGGCAAGTCCTCACAGACGCATTTTGAAAAACAGCAGAATTAAAACTTTAGATTGAGCTAGTTTGTTCATGATTTTGATGGTATTAAAAAGCGCAAAAAAAGACAGGCAGAGAGCGCCCGTCTGTGTTGTCTGTATCTTTTTCGTCCCTTTTTTAGCTTTTATAAGTGTGCGAATACTCAAATATACGAATACAAATCGAAGAGTAAGTTCCCGAATAATTCTATTCGTGAATCAAATTCCTAGTATTCGGTCACTCTAATATTCAGTATATTCGGGGAAAGATGCGCAGTCGGCACGGAGCCGACAGAAGAGCTGTTTTTTTCTCCCGATGTTAGTGCAGTGACGTTGGGACAGACCATGCGAGAAACACCTCATGGTCCTACCATTCCACAAAAAAAAGATCTACCGCACAAACTAGAAAAAAAGAAAAAAAGAATTGAACGCCACAAACCTCATAGCATGCAAATTTAATTGCGATCATTACACAATCTAACCTTGACTCACATCCGAAACATCCCATTTGCGCTGCTTGCAGATATGAATTGTTGGCAGGCCGTAATTCCACGCCATGCCTATTTTTTTTTTTCGCAAGTAAACCTCCTTGTTTCAGATTGAAGCATCAATGTTGGACACACTTGGCACACTCACAAAAATCGGCGACTGGAAGATCCCTAATAGAAAACTACCGAGTGTCACAAAAAAAAAAATTTACAGGGTTTTTTTTTCCGGAAAAATGAACTAGGCATCGCCGAACGCTCATTCTCCGCCCAAAGGTAGCTCTAGAGGTCACAACCAGATGCCAAAGTTTCAGCCCGATTTGATAGCTTAATCAAAAGTTATAAGTGATTTTCTGAAAAGTTCAATGGAAAAATGGTGGCCGACGGAGTTTCGAATACATGGGGCTCTATGGCACCAGAAACCGGAAACGGGCAAAAATGGGCTCCGTTTTCCCATTGATATTTTCAGAAAATCACTTATAACTTTTGAATAAGGTATCGGATTGGGCTCAAACTTTTGCATCTGGTTGTGACCTCTAGCGCTACCTTTGGGCGGAGAATGAGCGTTCGGCGATGCCTAGTTTATTTTTGCGTTGAAAAGACCCTGTAAATTTTCTTTTGTGACACCCTGTACATTAACCATGCTGACAGAACCAGCCGAGTTGTCATTGTTTTGGAACCGGAAGCCACAGGTTCGGACTCTGAACGAAGCAAAAGGAAAAAGAATAGTGTGCCATGACTTGAGAGTATTGCCGATTGTTCAATATGCTTGCTTGAAATACAAACTGCGAGAAGGTGACAAAAGGACGAAAGCGTGGACCACGTGCAGGCGTCGTCGCCAGAGTCGTTATAATGTACGCTAGAGGTTCAACTGGCGCTAGTGTGCTGTCGCGAATTGAAGCCGACAGCGACCGGTCGAAAATTGACCTCAGGTAATGCATTTCTTTGGAAAAAACGGCTGCATTTTTTCCCGCCGCTCGACTATAAGAGCAAATATTATGAATAATTCGAACATACTAAGTAGATTGGAACATTTCGCAGTCATGCGGACTAAATCATTGGTCAGTTACGGATGTCCTTTTTTTTCTTCAAATTCATCGCATTTAGATCGGTGCTAAAACGGCTTCATACATGCATTTATGTGCACTGTCAGACACTGTTAGCGCGAACACAGAGTGGGCGCTCTCCAGCTTGGGTGACACATACTTGTCATACTAACGAAGGACATCTGGAAAACCAAGAGAGACGGGGAAGAACTATGCAGTAACACTGGATCGGTAACTCCCTGTGCATGTACGAGCAAAATAAATAAAGGCCACATAAGATACCTAGTTAGATAGTAACCGCCGAATTCACAAACCTCGCTCCAATTGAGGGGCCCCTCCACTTCCTCGAAGGAAGGCGCGAGGGCCGGCGCTGGCCAATCGCGATAACGGATCCGCCGTCGCGATTGGCCAACGCCGGCCCTCACGCCTTCCTCGAGGAAGTGGAGGGGCCCCTCAATTTGAGTGAGGTTTGTGAATTTGGCGGTAAGTACTGCTTTATTCTTTCTGCTCTATGTAGAGGTACTTGTTCTACATTCAAAACATCACCCGGCTCGGGGTCATTTTCTTGTACTAGTGACAGGACTGTCATAATAACAATACGGTCGAGCCCGGTTATATCACACCCAGGTATTTCGAATGATTGTTTATATTGAACAGTCCAAACATCCCCTTCAAAATCGCGCGTAATAGGATAGGAGCGTTGTTTTTCTTTTTCGAAGTCCCATGGCGGGGACACTCGATATAGCGAACTAGCGAACGAAGGAAGCACGCCGCTCGCACGGGCGCCAGTCGCTTCTCGCGTTGCGTTGCGGGGCTGGCAAAACACCAAGCCAGCATACGCACACAGGGATACGCAGTGAAAGAGCACTTTTAAGAAAAGAACTTTAAAAAGAAAAAAAAAATTGGAGGATGGCGATAGCAAGGGCAGGGAGATGGAATGGTAGCGTGCCCTTAGCCCCAAAATAAAATAATAAAAAAAAAAGTTTTTTTCAAGTTGAGTGTGTTCACAACAACGGTTGAGCAATCACACTTTGAGCCCCTTATCTTTTGTTTACCTTTTTCTTTCAACGTTTTTGCTTTGCCCGTTTTTCTTTTCTTTTTCTCTTTTTGCTGCCTGAATTTAGTGAGGTTTCTTTTTTTTTCTTGCTTACGTTCATTCTATGGATCGAGCTTTTTTTTTTCATGCGGCTCGCTTTTTTTCTTTATTTTTTTTAAATTATTGTCGTGTTTTGTAGCCGTCGCTGTGTGGAGGTCGTGGCTAGGCGTAAACGATTGCAAACACCGTCGCTTGGCGGTGTTTGTGATCTTCACCAACTAAGCTCAACTGTATAAAGCGGCTCTTAGAGGCTCTATTTTGTAAGGTCCCGTTTTTTCGTTTGTCGCGGCCTTCGGTATTAGCGGAGACACGCGCAAATTTCAACTGAAGCTTAAGTTAACATGTTTTTGTATGTCAAATTATCGATATATCGAACTATTTTACGATCCCCTTTGAATTCGATATATATCGTCGCTTGTTTTTGCATACCTGCTGTGGAACACAAACCTGGGCCTGGGTCTGGGCCCTTGCTTCCCGCCGGTCCGGTGACGTCTCGTATGGATGGCGGGGAAAACTGGGAAAAAACTAGTGAGAATGTAGTTTCGGTTTCGGTAGCGAACAAAATGTAAATTTTTTTAATTAACTAGAGTGGATCAGGGGGAACGAGATAGCATTTCGGAATCGGGAAGCCACCCGCATTCAGAAGATGCCTTTGGATTCAGTAGCTCAAGAAATCGGTGGAGTACCCCTTTAACCAAGAAAACCAGCTACCATGTCGTGCCCTCTCAGTTTCACTGAGCTAGATTGCAGCCAATGGCTCCGAACTGTCATTCTCCCTGTTGCAGTGGAAAGTGCCCACATAGGGTATGTCTGCTATTGCGAGCAAAAAGACTGAAGATGGTCGATAAAGATTAAATCATTCCTAGTTTTCAATCGTGTTTCTGTGAAATATAATGGACAGGTATCTCGTGCTTCTTTGTACACAGAACCAGATGAGTTTGCTCCTGCCCTTGGGATGGAAGGTGAAGGCAAGACCTCTGAGGCCTTTGACTCCACGTCATTTTTGCCAGTGCTGCTGGACGGACAGCGGAGGGACGGTTCCCTTCATGTGATTGAAGGCAAGCTCTTCTGACTTACTTATTCTTGTAGGAAGTATCAATGCCATCAATGAGAAGACTAGATGGATTCGTTGTCTTCCCTTTCGTGGCTTGACGTACCAGCACGATAGAAACATAGTTTTCTCATTTGCTGGTGAAATCTAAGATGTAATGGCGTGAAAGTTTTTGAATGCATCTTGATATTTATGCTTGAATAACTCATTTACTGAGTTTGACCCTCTGTACCCTGAGTGTGACTACAGTATTCGAGAATCGTCATCCTCAAAAAAGATGCTGCATGGGCGTCCCGTTCGCTTGAGTGACTATTGATGGCAGATATACAGAAATTTAGGTATTCTTGTGAGCGTCAAGGCTGTCTCGCTGAGAAAATGTAATTTATTTCCCTCTCACCCTGTCTAAAGTCGCGTGAACAGACGCACACCTCTCTTCGACTTTGGCTGTCGGCAACAGTGGCATGTCATTCTCCCCAGCAGTGCCGGACGAGATACTGCCCACTCCAACGGGCGGACCTTTCCGTTCAGAGGACTGCAAAAAAGTGTATTGCCCTCAGCCGGACCTGGAAGGACACAACAGGAGCTGCGTCGTGAAGGAAGGCAAGCTCGACTGCACATAACCTTGTCATCATCAACATAACCTCGTCATTGTAATTAGCTGCAATGAGTAAAAGCTACCTTGGTCCCGTGGTTCGAAGAAAAGCCCAAAGGCAGGGAACACGAGTGCTTAGCCCTGGTACTTTTTTTAGCGTAGTTGAGTTATTCAGAGTTAGCCTGCTTCGTCTTTAGAGCTTCAAGTCTGGTACTTAGTGCCAATTTGTTAGAATGCTGGTCTTCTATTTTTGTACCAGGTCAAGAGGCTGTTGCATTCTGTCGAGTACACTTATTGCAATCCCACATACTCGCACCTCCAGCTCGTTGCTCGCCTTTCTCGCGGCTGAAACGGGAAGCACTCTAGAGAGGGTGCCCCGGTTCTTCTGCTCAGTGGGCACGGCTGGAACTGCTCGCAATCATGGCTCGTGAATCAGTAATTTCTGATTGCATGCAACAGTCTTCACTGTCCCAATGTAGTTCTGCAGCCGACATTGGATTGTACTTTACTAGACAGTTTTAGTATTGCATATGGAAGCAAGCGCTGTGCATTTATGTAACAGGTGCATGCTGCACGCTGCACATGCGCATCGTCGCCATGTGCCAGTGTACAACCGCGATTTTGGGTTCTGCGTGTGCACAGTGTGGAACATGCATTGCCGTCGCATACACAAAGTGCTTGCATTCGCTCCTATACGCAATATTAAAACTCGCTACTGTTTCACATGTTCTCCAAGGCCAACGAAACTCGCTGTAGTGAGCAGGCGTGTAGGCATTCCTGCGAACTTAAAGGGGCCCTTCAAGGACTTTTTTACTGGTTTTAGTTTGCACCGAACCTGAGCGCACTGAACGTAGTAACTTAATGAAACTTTTATTTTCTCGAATTTCGCTTTAGTTTAAAAGCTATAGGCAAATTAAAATACTGAAAACAAGCAAAAAATAACTTCCTTCATGACGTCCTTGGTCGCTGGAGTGGCCGTGAACTAGAGTGAGCTCAGCGAGCGGTCACGGCTGCCGCACTCCGTGTCGACGGCTCGAGAGGGCGCCACTAAAGCATGTTCTGGATAGGCTGTATGAAGCGGGCAGCCAGGGCGGCTCGCATGGCATTTGCTGCGCGATTAAACACTAATTTTGCATGACACTTCATTGGCCAGAAACGACAGCAAACAAGTAGTAAAGATCAGTTCAGAACAGGAGGTACTTCGCGCTGCCATGCCACCAAACGGCCAAACCGCAAGCAAAAGCTGCTTACCGAAGGCCTTCGGAACGCTCGGAACCAGTCGGATCCTCGAGCCCGTATCGACCGCAGCGCCGCCACGTACAATCGGGGCCTTTCTACGCTCGCCGCTCGTCGGTGCCTGATCCCACTACACCTTTTTAGTGTGCGCCGCCTTTTGCACCGCGTGGTGGCGGTTATGTCGACGGGTCATTTCTTGTTTCCATACTTATTAACTGCATTCGTTTCTTTTCTGATCTAAAATATGGAACAAAAACTACTTTTATAAATAATTGAATCGGTTCGCGCCACTTATATTTTGAATTTCGACTAAAAAGAAGCTTTTAGCGGCTCTGACCAGTAGTAAGCCCAGGACCAAAGACTTCACATATTGTGCGCTTTCGGCACTGCGGGTCGCCCCCGTAGGTGGAGGAGGTTTCCGCGTAGTCCGGTTAAAATATGACGCACTGATATTTAGTTACTCTCTCTGTGCCCGCTGGCTTGCCCGAACCCCAAGAGATGTGGAAAACGCAAAAAAGGTAGAGGGTTAAATATGCAGGGGTGGAACGGCTGCGCCATTTGCGCCATTTTGCGCCAAACGTATTTGTCCGCGCCATCCTGCGCCATGTTGCGGAAACTGCGCCACAGCCAATAGCTTGCGCCATTATGCGCCAAATCGTAAAGCGTGCGCCAAAATTGTATTTTGTCTTGGTTTCGGTTTCAATCGATTCGATTGGCAACAATGAGCGCGTTTAGCTTGGTCGGCCTTGCAATCCTTTGTTCTGCTTATTCTTCCTGTGTATCCCGAGTCGAAAGCGCGCGAAAAAACTTGGAGGCCCAATTCCAAGCGCTACGCCACTTGCGACTGGATTTTTATTGTTCAACCATAAGCGGTTAAGCGAGTCGGCTAAGGTGAGGTCGAGTCGTTAAACGTCAGATTGCATGAGGCTCTGCGGCCGTGGATCCGGAAGTCAGCCAGTTGAAAGCAAATGAGCAAAAGATTCCTTTTTGTACTTATTCATTAGAAGTTGGAACTGCATTCCCGCCAGATAAATCGTGATTTGATAGAACTGAAACGCGGTCCGATCTGAAACCTTGCCGGCCAGCAGCTCTCGCGCGAGCGGTAGATCTGTTCAGCGTACTTTAACCTTGCTCCTGCTTATCGCTTTGAATATGATGACTTCCTTAATCGTAGTCTGATGCTTCGATATTGAGGTGCACAATAGGATAAACTCGAAATTCGTTGCCCTGTTCTTCCACGCAACTGCACGTCCGCTGCTTACTCACGTCACATGATGCGAACATATAATTACTATGTCGAGTATGTGTGGGTTGTGCGATAAGCAGTGCTGGTTTGCATTTTGAGCAGCTAAAATCCACTCAGATAATATCAAGGACACTATCTCCAGAAACATACGGTACTTGCTTTTTGCTTCTCACAGCGCCGACTGGCACAACTCTTTGCTCACAAAGTTTCAAGTTTTCCCATCTGTTACACTGTTATCCCATCTACAGAGGTCCCTAACCACTCATGTTCATCTGTGCTGTTAAGCACGATTGCAATTGCTCCCGTGCTTGTCTAAGGCACAAGCTGAAGTGCAATGAAAACTGATCTGAGCTGCTCCTTGCCTGCTCCAGAACGTAGTTTTAGCTGCTCCCAAACTGCTCCAAAACAGCTTTTTCAGCTGCTCCCGTGGCTGCTCCCAAGTGCATTTCATGAGTTCCACCCCTGATATGATTGCGGGGCCCCTTTGAAAGGCTGAAATCGGCGAAAGGACGGCACGTAAATATTGAAGAAATAAATGTTTTGGAAAGTTTTTAATTAAAAAAAAAAACTGACTATCTGTTTCTTGTATTTCGGTACATTTGGTGCGGAAGGATTGGCAGCGAATTTGGAAATAAGAGTGTCAAATGTGGCGACTTTGATAGCACCATATATATACTTCACCCACGACCTAATGTCATTTTACATAGATTTCTCAGACTAGCTAGAATGTTTTCGTAGGTTTTAGACTCTTTTTATTTTATAACCATTTAATTAAAGATGCTGCGATTGGCACCAGTAATCATAATATGCCATCTTTGGTTTGCCATATATGTTCACGCATTTGAAATTAGGTCATAAGCAACAAATTAAATTATAGTTTGAAAAACTACCGTAAAATACTGAGCAAGCGCCCACTCAAAATTTGAAGATAATTGCGAAAATATAGGAGAAGGGCACGTGTGAAGTCATCAATCTTACATAAATATGTACTGTGCATATTTTTTCAGATGTTTCAATTGTTTTGGGAGGGCGCTTAGTGTGAAATGGGCAGATGCAGGGTATTCTTCGGTAGGTATTAAAATATTTTAGTTGGATATTAATAATACAAATTGCGGTAATGTAGGTCCCCAAGGAATGCCACAATCACAAAAATATGCCATTTCACCATAATAGTATTTACAGAAAGGTTACATTTTGTTTTGTTCTTAGCATATGAAAACCTTTACATTATCAAGATAGGCATAAACACTGGATGTAATATAAAGTCCTATGCACATTGCCTTAAAAACACACAGACTTTGTTGTCTGATTTGGATTTTCTTTCGGAGTTTTTGTAGTGAAAACCGCATTTATCAATTTATATGTTTTGTGAAAATATGCTAAACTCTCATAAAAATGTCATATTTTTATGACATATTTTGGCTATTAGTTGAGAAAGGGTTATTGATGCGGTCTTCTAATTTTCAGCCAAATCGAAGCCTATAAAGAAATTGGTGGAGCTCCCCTTTAAGGTCCGTTCACACTCTTGCAACCGAGTACGACCGAGAGAGACCAGACCGGTGTTTAAGCCTCTTGCGACCTCTTAGAACCGGATGCGCTGCAGCGGAGCTGGTCCTAAGAGCCTAAATATCCCTACGGATATTTAGCGAGAAACGCGTGATGGGCGATTTCTCGGAGGATTGTGCTCATAGTATATAGGTTTCTATGAAATGTTCTTATAATCAATAGTTCACAGCTGCAAACATCTTTGGGAAATAAGTTACTAAAAAATAGTCACTTCCTGTATTATCGAAGGCCCCTGAATGCTTTATTGCCATTGATTGTTTTCCAGACCATACTTTTTTGTCTATGGTTGAATAAAAAATGCGTCTAGGGGGGTTCTGCTGTATATAAATCTGTATTACACGACGTGGGTCGAGCTTTGTTTTTCATTGCAGTTAATTTGGAACAGTTCCAACCTGCTCAACTTTTTAATTGTTCAGGGTTTACCGCAGGTTTTTGACATATGTACAACTTTTTCCTGTAAGGGATAGGTAACTTTTTCCCTCCCTCAGTTTGAAAGAATGGAACTTGTTTCTTTTGTCTTCCCAACAGACGCCTTCGATGTGCCAGAGGGTAGCTCGAACTGTGGAGGAAACCTTAGCATGTCCTCTTTCCAAGAACGATCGGACCAGGAATGTCTGGACGAACAGGTGAATCCAAGACATAGCTGTTCTTTTGGAACCTGGTCCAGCATCCGCACAAGCAAGATCATTGTGATTGAAGGCACACAGACAGAAGAAGCATCTAAGAAGCATCGCTTAACTACTTGTGAAGCGATTCAGACAGATGAAAGGCCCTTTAAATACCTTGAGTGCCCTAAGGCATTTCAGACTAAGCTTTCCTTGAGGGGTCACAAGCTATCTCACAGTGGTGAAAAATCATTTAAATGTCCTTACTGTCCTAAAGCGTTTGAAACAAAGCCACGGTTAAAGGAGCACAAGCTATTTCACAGTGATAAAAGGCTGTTTAAATGCCCCAGCTGCCCTAAAGCATTTAAAAAAAAGTCAAGCTTGACTGTGCACAAGCTATTTCACGGAGATAAAAGGCCGTTTAAATGCCCAAGCTGCC
Source organism: Ixodes persulcatus (assembly GCA_013358835.2). Lineage (NCBI taxonomy): Eukaryota > Metazoa > Arthropoda > Arachnida > Ixodida > Ixodidae > Ixodes > Ixodes persulcatus. The sequence continues at coordinate 25,834 of JABSTQ010000144.1, read as the reverse complement.
CTAAAGCATTTAAAATAATGTCATGCTTGACTACTCACAAGCTATCTCACTGTGATGAAACGCCGTTTAAATGCCCCAGCTGCCCTAAAGCATTAAAAAAAAAATCAAGCTTGACTGAGCACAAGCTATTTCACGGTGATGAAAGGCCGTTTAAATGCCCCAGCTGCCCTAAAGCATTTAAAAATAGGTCAAGCATGACTGTGCACAAGCTATGTCACAGTGATGAAAAGCCGTTTAAATGCCCCAGCTGCCCTAAAGCATTTAAAAGAAAGTCAAGCTTGACTGAGCACAAGCTATTTCATGGTGATGAAAGGCCATTTAAATGCCCCAGCTGCCCTAAAGCATTTAAAAATAGGTCAAGCGTGACTGTGCACAAGCTAGTTCACAGTGACGAAAGGCCATTTAGATGCCCCACCTGCCCTAAAGCATTCAAAAATAAGTCAGACTTGACGACTCACAAGCTATCTCACAGCGATGAAAGACCGTTTAAATGCCCCAGCTGCCCTAAAGCATTTAAAGCAAAGTCAAGCTTGTCTGTGCACAAGCTATTTCACGGTGATGAATGGCCGTTTAAATGCCCCAGCTGCCCTAAAGTATTTCAATTTAAGTCAAGCTTGACTATGCACAAGCTAGTTCACAGTGATGAAAGGCCATTTAAATGCCCCAGCTGCCCTAAAGCATTTAAAAAAAAGTCAAACTTGACTACTCACAAGCTATCTCACAGCGATGAAAGGCCGTTTAAATGCCCCAGCTGCCCTAAAGCATTTAAAAATAGGGCAAACTTAACGACTCACAATATATCTCACAGTGACGAAAGGCCGTTTAAATGCCCCATCTGCCCTAAAGCATATAAAAAGAAGTCAAGCTTGACTACTCACGAGATATCTCACAGTGATGGAAGGCCGTTGAAATGCCCCTCCCGTTCGAGTTCGTACTGTAGCCAATCTTCCTTGAGTGTTCACACAAGACTTCACCAGAAAGGTGAAAGGACCTTCAAATGTGAAACTTGTGACAGATCATTTGCAAAGAAGCGGCACTTGACTAGTCATGAGCTAATTCATGCAGGCCCAAAGCCGTTCACGTTCTCCACCTCTTCAGAAGATTTTTGTTTTAGGGCTAAGTTGAATAGTCACAAAACGATTCATGTGCCTGTGGCGTATAAATGCCCCACCTGCCCAAAATCGTTCCGTACAAAGTTTTACTTGAATGTTCATAAAAAACTTCACAAAAATGAAAAAACTTGTCTAAAAGATATTTATCAAAAGTCTAGCATGAATAGTCATAAAACAATTCATGAATGCAAAGGAACCAACAGATGCAACACTTGTGACAAATTGTTTGAACAGAGAATGGGCCAAAGTAGGCCCCAGCCTACCATCTGTGACCTACCACCTGTGGCTATGCACGCAGGTGGTAGGCTATTTAAATCTGGTACCTGCCCAAAAGAGTTGAGTGGAAAATCTCGCTCGAGCCTTCACGAAAGACTTCACAGTGGCAAGATGCCATACAAATCTGAAACTCTTGATGCAGCATTTTTATGGAAATATAAGCCTGTGGGTTGCAGACAAAATCAGTTGATGAAAAACCATATCATATGCCACACTTCCTCAGAAGCACTGCGCAAAGAGTCTCATTTGAGTGCTCATGGGAAGATTCACCAAGTTGAACTGACCTGCAATCCTAGCACTCATGCTATTGCAGTCACTGAAGAAGAGCAACCTCACCAGGCTGTTCACAAGACTGAAGGTCTGTCGAAATGTCCTGTCCAGCCAAAAGTAGTTAAACTGAACTGATCTCTTCAATCGAAGCTTTCTTTTCAGTTGAAACTTCCCTTGAATCTCCTTTCAAATTACAAGGGTACAATCTACAAATGTAGCACTTGTACCATGGCATTCACCAATGAACAACACTTGAATGCTCACCAGGCGGCTCACACGGGATGAAAACTCAGTTCACACAGGATGAATTCCCTTCAGTGCCTGACTTGCCTGTGAGAATTTGTGTGTCTTCCTAGGATTGTCAAGAAAATCGCCGCAATGATTTTGTTGAGTTTAAGGCTATGCATGTGGTACCTGTGGACTGGCATTCAGATGAAGTTGGTGCTTTGATGAGCATGCCTTTTGTATAAATGTTTGTTATAAACGTATGCATGCCCTCGGGGTGCACAAGATGCAAAGCCTTGTCAAAAGTAAGTAATTCATGCTGAAGCTCCTCTTTGCTATTCTCATCTTGTCAGTGATTATAGTGTTTTTGTTAAAAACAGTGACGCATTGTAGTACTTTAAGTTCAAGCATCAGTATTTAAACGAACTGACACATCATCTATGTATTAGTTTATAAACAAGGGATCTAGGGATGCTGTACATTCCTCCCACAAGGGTTTGTTTTAGAAATAAAAATTGTCTTCCAATGATGAGGTGCCTGTTGTAACATGATTGTGAGTGAAGTGTTGCAAGATTATAAAATAGAAAAGAGCTGGAACAATCTTTGGATAGCACTCATGCGGTATCTTGCTAACTACTTTGTTTTTTCAGGCGATTTTATTTCCAGCATTTTGTGTATGGAAGGTGCTGCCTGCATTTTGGTTTCAAAGTAAGGAACTCTGCTTTTTTAATCATGTCCGATACATGTCTGTGCATTGCATTCAAATCCGCACCTGCTGTAAAACCATCGTCAGAGAACTTCACTGTCATGATGTCAGGGGCGTTGGGGCACCAACAGGTGGCAGTAGAGGTGGCCTCGTTAAATAAACGCGCCGATGCCCAAGTCAGGCACTCGGAACTTACACCGGAACAGGAGAATTCGTCGTGCCTCGACGTGGCCTTGCCATGAGTCTGCGTTTATGACAACTGGCGACTAGAGATTAACTTCAGGACATCGGATCGGTGCAGATAACGCAGCATGGTCGATTTTGGAATGCCATTGGTTGGGAAGCTTTAGGCCTACGAAGCAGCTACGACAGCATGGGGGAATACGAGGATCAAACTCTGTTGTACTTCGTGGCCAAAAATAATGCCGAGGGGAAGAAAGCCGTGTTCCTGACTAGCTGCAGGGCAATGACATGCTGTTGCGAAGCCTCCTGGCCCTGACAAAACCCGGCGATGCCACGCGCGCGGCAATTTTTGTGATTTTTTGTCGCCATTTTAAGCTGAGAATGTCTGAGGTTGTTGCAAGTGTTTAAGTTTTTCTTGAGGCAAAGGCAAGAAGGCGAATCAGTCGGTGACTATGTTGCGGCGCTGAACAAGTTGGTGGATTAATGCAATTTCGGTCTGACACAAAACCGTATGATGAGGGACCAGATTGTGTCCAGTATTAGTGATACCGGAATCCAGACGCGACTCTCGGAAACTATGAACCTGGATCTGGAGTCGGCCAAGCAGCTCATGATCACCATGGAAGCCACCAAGAGGGATTCTCATGTTCCGCGTCCTCATGTAACGTCGGCAGATACGGTGGGCACGACGAACTTCGTGGAACTGCCCAGATAGAGCGCAACTGCGAGCGATGCAGTCAAAAACATCAGTCGTCTCTGTGTCGACACTGCACCAGCGCCTGCTTCAAGCGTGGACGGCAGGGGCACGTCGCCAATGTGTCCGGAGCGACGGCAATTGCTTCCGAGAATCCGAGATACTCGTGCCCAGTGCACAAGATGGACTACCTTCCCAAGACAGAGGTCGACGCCGACGAGTGCTCCATGTGGTCACTGTGTGCAGAGGGGCCCGGGTCCATGCAGATGAAAGTCCTCGTGAACAACGTGCCGCCGGTCATAGAGCTGGACACCGGCGCCTCCGTCTCCATCCTCGGTGAGGACAAATATGAAGCTCTGTTTCCCGGGACGCCGCTGGAACATTCCGAAGTGCAACTGTGGAGCCATTCCCGCGAGCTCTCATCAGTTTGGTGAAGGTTACTGCTGCAGTCAAGGTGGTCACCCGGAAGTCGATGTTGCCTCTGCTCATGATTGAAGGAGCATGGCCAACGCTGCTGTTAAGATTACCATGCAAGGACTTTTTTACTGGTTTTTAATTTGCACCGAACCTGAGCGCACTGAACATAGTAACTTAATGAACCTTTTCTTTTCTCAAATTTCGCTTTATTTTAAAAGTTATAGGCAAATTAAAATTACAAAAAGAAGCAAAAAATAACCTCCATGACGTCCTTGGTCGCTTGAGTGGCCGTGAACTAGAGGAGGGGTAGTGAGCTTAGCGAGTGCTCACGGCTGCTGCACTCCGTGCCGACGGCTCGAGAGGGCGCCACTAAAGCATGTTCTGGATAGGCTGTATGAAGCGGACAGCCAGGGCGGCTCGCATTGCATTTGCTGCGCGATTAAACATTAATTCGGCATGACACTTCATTGGCCACAAATGACAGCAAACATGGGGTAAAGATCAGTTCAGAACGGAAACCACTTCGTGCTGCCATACCGCCAAACGGCCAAACCGCAAGCCAAACCTGCTCGCCTGAAGGCCTTTAGAACGCTCGGAACCGGTCGGATCCTCGAGCCCGTATACGACAGAAGCGTTGCCGCATACATCTGGGACCTTTCTACGCTCGCCGCTCGTCAGTGCCTGATCCTACTATCCCTTTCTAGTATGCGCTGCCTTTTCCACCGCTTGGTGGCGGGTATGTCGACGGGTCCTTTCTTGTTTCCGTACTTTATAAACTGCATTTGTTTCTTTTCTGATCTAAAATACTGAACAAAAACTACTTTCATAAATAATTGAAACGGTTCGCACCACTTATATTTAGTATTTTGACTAAAAAGAAGCTTTTAGCGGCACTGACCAGTAGTAAGCCCATGACCAAAGACCTTGAGATATTGCGCGCTTTTGGCACTGCGGGTCGCCCCCTTAAGTGGAGGAGGTTTGTGCGTCGTCCGGTTCACATATGACGCACTGATATTTAGTTATGTACTCTCTTGTGCACGCTGGCTTGCCTGAACCCCAAGAGATGTAGAAACCGCAAAAAAGGTAGACGCTTAAATATGATTGCAGGGCCCATTTAAGGCCAATTTCTCTGATGTCCCTCGAAATACATGTAAAGTGTTCTGAATTTTCCTCCCTTGAGTCATTTCCTGTTTTCAGGTAAGCAAACCCCAGAAGAGTGTTCAGACCTGTTACCCTACCTTTCAGCCATAAGTGTTCCCTCTCCTTTCCCAGTCCTGCCCTTTTACTAACGCCCCTAGGCCACCGCCTCTCCTTTCCCCTGCCCTCCGGTTGCAACCCACCCAAGAATAGGTATGTAGGGCGGTGCCTCCTCATCCCTATGAATGTTTTCTCTAATTGTGCTTCCCATTTTAACCTTTCTATACCCCCTGGATGTTTATAAAGCTTATACAGGGTGAAACAAGGAGACGGCAGGCTCTTTAAATCGACCGGAAAATTCGGTTTCTTAACCTATCGCGCTACGACTTTGTGCAGCGTTGCCCACAGATGGTGCATATTTTTTGTAAAATTTGCAAAGAACGAACTTACCTGAGGAAAAAGTAAAGAAAGAAAAAGGCTTAGCTCCTATGGAAACTCAGCGACGCTACCGGTCTGCAAACAACACGGCGCCGTTTCGCACCGGAGACAAGAGATGGCGCAACGAACGCCACCAACGAACGAGCATACGGGCGCCGAGAGCCGGCCTCTTTAGCAGACGAACTTTTCGACTCAAAAGCGGCAACTTTCTCAGGAACCCTAGGCTGAGGAGTAAATGGATTCGGATGGTCAACAGGGATCGCTCTAGTATCTCCTGTTCCACCGTGGTGTGTTCTAGACATTTCCCAGAACATCTTGTAGGGACGAAGGCCAAGCCGCGACTGAAAAGGGGCTCCTTTCCGACGCTGCAGCTCCAAGGAACGCCGACCGCGAGTACCGGAAGAAAACGACTGCGCAGTCTTGCCGGTGAGTGACCTTAGGTGATCGCGACTTGTCTGTTTAAAGGGACACTGACAGGGTATTTATACTCGCCGAGGTTTACGTGACATATGAGAGCCCAACTACCCAGAGCAGAATTTGCGGCTCGAAATTCGGTTTCTTTCCGCCCGAAAACCGCCGATCGAGAACTGGCCGGTTTGAGCCGCGCTCACTTTTTTTTTTGTGGTCACGGGCCGGTTTCTAAGGTTTGTGACGTCACGCATAGGACAGACTGGGACAGACCTCGCAAGTCTTAGATCCCTCGGCTCGTCAGCTTGCTTCATGTGCTGTTCGGCAACGTGCGGCAGATCCTGTTTCACGCGTTGTGTTTATTTACTGAAGTGATATTTGAAGTAGGACATTTTACCAAAGCTTGAAACCGTGCCATGCATAGGCGAGCTAGCAAACACTTTTGGCACTGAATTGTAGAAGCGCTCGGATGTTGGTGTGCTGTTTTCTACCGCAGCACAAAAAGCTGGATGATGAAAATAGAATATCCAGCGCTTCACCCCACTACAACATCTACCTCGGTAAATAGGGTGTGTTGTTTATTATCGTTCGGACAAAATGAAACTGTGAGAGGAATGTCTCATCAGATTGGCAATAGGACAGTGAAATTCAAGAACCTCTCGCATGTGTAGTAAACACTTCAGTGGAAGTGACTCTGTGTATCCTGTTGGTTCTAATGTGTTCTGTGTGTGATGCGGGCTTGACGTCACGGAGCTGTGGTGGCGCTGCGATCGCGCTGGAGCCGGGCAGCGCCTCCTCTATGGGGTAATGCCTGTCAGATCCCGCTCTTGACCAGGGTTGCCAGCCGGTGTTGACGGCGTCGACGGAGAGCAGAGAGCAGTAGGATACGAGCGCCCCTAGCGGCAAGGCGCATCGAGCGAGAGAGAAAGTTAGGAGTAGGGGTGTCGCGAACCGGCCGAGGTTCGAGTTCCACCAGGTTCGACTTTTTCGAACTTTTAGTGGAAAATTCGACGAACCTTGTGTTGAGGTTCGACTCCTGTGCGCATGCGCGACAGGCTGGCCAGTTGGCTTCGGATTGGATGGTGATGGCCAGAGATGAATTAAGGGCAGGGCTGATTGGTTATTTCAGTTAATACAGTACAAAAAACTAGGTATTAACTTCTTCAGTGATTAGAATGAGCTTATTTTAATTGTAACTGTTTATAAAATAAAGTAACCTTTCGCATAAAAAAAAATTCTCCAAACCTAGACATGCTTGTATCAAGGTCTGACCACACTGTCCACAAAGTCGAACCGGTCAGGGTGTAGCCCGAAACAACCCATTCCCGTTTGAACCCGTCCCATTTCGACTCATTCCCGAATAGACCTTCCCGTTTGAACCCGTCCCGTTTCGACCCATTCCCGAAACAACCTTCCCGTTTGAACCTGTCCCGTTTCGTCCCATTCCCGAATAGACCTTCCCGTTTGAACCTGTCCCGTTTCGACCCATTCCCGAAACAACCTTCCCGTTTGAACATGTCCCATTTCGACCCATTCCCGAATAGACCTTCCCGTTTGAACCCGTCTCGTTTCGACCCATTCCCGAAACAACCTTCCCGTTTGAACCTGTCCCGTTTCGTCCCATTCCCGAAACAACCTTCCCGTTTGAACCTGTCCCATTTCGACCCATTCCCGAAACAACCTTCCCGTTTGAACCTGTCCCATTTCGTCCCATTCCCGAAACAACCTTCCCGTTTGAACCTGTCCCATTTCGACCCATTCCCGAAACAACCTTCCCGTTTGAACCTGTCCCGTTTCGTCCCATTCCCGAAACAACCTTCCCGTTTGAACCTGTCCCATTTCGACCCATTCCCGAAACAACCTTCCCGTTTGAACCTGTCCCGTTTCGTCCCATTCCCGAAACAACCTTCCCGTTTGAACCTGTCCCATTTCGACCCATTCCCGAAACAACCTTCCCGTTTGAACCTGTCCCATTTCGTCCCATTCCCGAAACAACCTTCCCGTTTGAACCTGTCCCATTTCGACCCATTCCCGAAACAACCTTCCCGTTTGAACCTGTCCCGTTTCGTCCCATTCCCGAAACAACCTTCCCGTTTGAACCTGTCCCGTTTCGACCCATTCCCGAAACAACCTTCCCGTTTGAACCTGTCCCGTTTCGTCCCATTCCCGAAACAACCTTCCCGTTTGAACCTGTCCCATTTCGACCCATTCCCGAAACAACCTTCCCGTCTGAACCTGTCCCATTTCGTCCCATTCCCGAAACAACCTTCCCGTTTGAACCTGTCCCGTTTCGTCCCATTCCCGAAACAACCTTCCCGTTTGAACCTGTCCCATTTCGACCCATTCCCGAAACAACCTTCCCGTTTGAACCTGTCCCATTTCGTCCCATTCCCGAAACAACCTTCCCGTTTGAACCTGTCCCATTTCGACCCATTCCCGAAACAACCTTCCCGTTTGAACCTGTCCCGTTTCGTCCCATTCCCGAAACAACCTTCCCGTTTGAACCTGTCCTGTTTCGACCCATTCCCGAAACAACCTTCCCGTTTGAACCTGTCCCATTTCGACCCATTCCCGAATAGACCTTCCCGTTTGAACCCGTCCCGTTTCGACCCATTCCCGAAACAACCTTCCCGTTTGAACCTGTCCCGTTTCGTCCCATTCCCGAGAGCCCGTTTCATTTGAACCCGTCCCGTTTAAACCGATACCTGAAAGACCCTTTGCGTTTCACCCGTACATTTTCAACCCATTTGTATAAGACCCTGCGCATCACAACGACTTCGCGAAAAGTCTAATTGTTCTAACCCTGGTCTGCACACCTTTTCTGCTTAAGAATATATGTTCTGAAATATTATTGCATGCCAATGTATTCTAAAAATATGCACCTCTTTCAGGTAAGCCTCGAAGTAATATATTATTCCTACTTCAACAACTTAAGTGTTTTTGCTTTTTTTTTATTATTTCAAGATGATCCCCATAACGTGCAACCGCGAAACGGTCTATGTGCACTCTGCGACACCGTTACTGCAAAGACGACCTTGTCGCCTTCTTAAATATTACTTTGAAATGGTATTAGCAGGCATTAAATTTTAGGGCTTAAGGTGCTGTCTCAGATGAGCACTTCCAAAGAGAGTAATAGTTTTTATGGCGGCCTTTTAATTCTATGAGATAAACAGCAACACCGCCGGTCGCTTGTTCGCGCTACGTACAATAATGAAGTCTTGCGTACACAAGCACATTGGGTAAGCTAAAATTAGCGTCGCCATCGCGACGCTATATTTAGGGTACCCAAAGTGCCTGCGTAAGTTATTCTTGCGACTTCAATTTGCGACTTGCGACTATTGCGACTTCAATTTCTTTTACAATTTTAAACACTGAACACTCACGCCCACAGGAAAACTTCATAGACCAAAAAATTCCTTCGCCTTGTTGAGAAATTAGAACAGGGAAATCATGCCATCAGACAGGCAACACTCCAGTTCTGATAGTTTGTGGTCCTTGCTGACTCACTTGTGACCCCTGGCCCGCACGGCACCACTATTTGCAAGCTGCTGTAAAGATACCCTTGTTAAAGCCTCATTCCGTTTGACCAAATCGATGAAGCTGTAAGTGTTCAAGTGAGCCCTCCCTGACGCCGCGTTTATCTTACAAGCCCATGTATCCAAGGTTATTTCGGGAGAGGGAGAAGTGAGGTAGGCAAGGAGGACAACATTGGACACTTGAACCTAATCAACTCTAACAAACAATACAAACGAACCGACCCAACTGGTAACAAACGATGGCCGAAGCGGGAAGGTTGTTTCGGGATAGGGCAAAATGGGAAAGGATGAAACGAGAAGGTCGTTTTGAGCCGGGTCGAAACGGGAAGGTTGAATCGGGAATGGGTCGAAACGGGAACCACCCACCGGTCAGAGCAGGGGAGACAAATTGTCTCCCCTGCTCTTTATGATATACCTCAGTGAGATGGAAAAAAGGTTAGAACAGTGCAACCTAGGTTTTGACCTGACTTACATGGAGGAAGGACATAAAGTAAATCAAGTATTGCCCGGGTTAATGTACGCAGACGACATTGTGCTCGTATCAGAGAGTCGTGAGACAATGCAGGAACTGATTAGGATTTGCGGCAGGGAAGGGGACAATTTAGGACTAAAATTTAGTAAGGACAAGTCTGGTATAATAGTGTTCAACGACGAGAAGGGGGAACCCCTGGAGATACAGGACACATCGGTAGAACACATAGAAAAGTACAAATATCTGGGAGTATGGTTAAGTGAAGGAAGAAGGTATCTAAAAGACCAAGAAGATATTGTAATAAAGAAGGGGAAACGAGATTTGGCTATCATGAAACATAGGGCACTATGGAACTACAATAGATATGAAGTCGTTAGGGGTGTATGGAAGGGAGTCATGGTGCCAGGGCTGTCATTTGGGAATGCGGTATTGTGTATGAGGTCAGAAATCCAGGCAGGTTTAGAGATACAGCAAAGGAGTGTGGGTAGATTGGCATTGGGGGCACATGGGAATACACCAAAGGAGGGAGTACAGGGGGATATGGGTTGGACATCTTTCGAGAGCAGAGCAGCGATCAGTAAAGTAAAATTTGAACAAAGACTAGCTGAAATCGAGGATACACGGTGGGCAGCGAAAGTGTACAAGTATCTATATATGAAAAGTTTAAACACTAAGTGGACAAACCGAACCCGCAAGCTGAGATTTAAATACATTCAACGAGATGGAGCCGATCAGAGCGTATCAGTAGAAAAGGGAGTAAAGGAAACAGAGAGGAAATTGTGGGAAGAGAGAATGCAGGGGAAATCAGCTTTAACAATATACAGGGCACAAAAACAAGAAATAAAGAAAGAACAACTGTATGATAATTCAGTGGGGAGCTCTTTGCTGTTTGAAGCTAGAACGGGGGTGCTAAGAACGAAAACGTACAGGGCTAAATTTCAGGAAGTAGACACTCTGTGCGACATATGCAACCGCGAAAGGGAAACTATAGAACATGTAATTTTAAGGTGCACGGGGCTTCGTCCCACCCTCTTGGGGGGGGGATGTCTACGGATTTGGAGGGGGCACTGGGTTTTCCGGACATAGATGGACGAATGGATAGGGAAAGAATTGAGGTAACTAAGAGGGCTAAGAGGAGATTGGAAGATTGGTGGAAGAGATCTAGGTAAGGATAAAGGGGAAAAAATACAGATAAAAATTCGCAATAAATTCACTTGAAAAGAGAGAGAGAAGGGGGGCTGTATAACAAAATTCATACAATTTTTTTCAAAAAAAAGAAGGGATGACGAAATGTTAGGCTAGGTGGCGCAAGCTGCCGCCCGATACAAAGGGTATAGCCATTACCATCCATCCATCCATCCTGCGTGGCTCCGGCCCAAAGTCTCAACCATTGAGATCAGTGGTGGGTCCGGTGCAGGGGTAACGCCGACAAGGTTTAACCAGAGGAAAATTGGCGACTCCCTCGCCGGGGGGAAGAGGCGGGGGTGATGTTTTTAGTTTTTTTGCCCGATCCCCCAAAGGTCATCCTGGTGATATCCCACACTACCTGGTGATAGTTAGGGGGGAGAAAATTGGCTTAGAAGGGCGGGAGGAATCAAATGTTTTGTCTTTCTTAGACTTAGACTAGGTGGCGCAAGCTACCGCCCGCTACAAAGGGTATAGCCAGTAACATCCATCCATCCATCCAGTCGAATTTGGTGAAAAGGTCGAAGGTTCGTCGAACTGGTTCGACTTAAAGTTCGACCTAAAAATCTGGTTCGACAAAAGTTCGCGACACCCCTAATTAGAGGCTAGGGGTGTCGCGAACCGGCCGAGGTTCGAGTTCGACCAGGTTCGACTTTTTCGAACCTTTAGGGAAAAGTTCGGCGAACCTTGTATTGAGGTTCGACTGGTGTGCGCATGCGCGACAGGCTGGCCAGTTGGCTTCAGATTGGATGGCGATGGCTAATTGATGAATTAAGGGCACCGCTGATTGGTTATTTCAGTTAATACAGTACAAAAAATTAATTTAGTAACTTGTTTATTGATTAAAATTGGTTTCTTTTAATTGCAACTGTTCAGAAAATAAATTAATCCTTTTGCATAAAAAAAAATTCTCCAAACCTAGACATGCTTGTATGAAGGTGTGGCCACACTGTCCACGAAGTCGAACCGGTCGATTCTGGTGAAAAGTTCGAAAGTTTGTCGAACCGGTTCGACACAGTCGAACCCCAAAAGTTCGACCTAAAAATCCGGTTCGACAAAAGTTTGCGACACCCCTAGTTAGGAGAGAGCAATGCCTGTCAGATCCCGCTCTTGACCAGGGTTGCCAGCCGCGACGGAGAGCAGATAGCAGTTAGAGTTCCAGTATAGGCTCCCTACGGGAGCCAGAGTTGCGCGTTTGATTCCACATGCCGCGTGCCGCCCTCGCCGCTATTCGCCGAGATCCAATCACGTGAGGAGCCGTATCAAGTGTCGTGCAGCAAAGTAGACGTTGCACGCGCCCCGGCGTACGTTCCCAGGCTTTTGAGCCCGCCGCGCGCCTCGAACGCGCGGCGCTGCTATTCGCCGAATTCAGTCACGTGAGGAGCTGAATTCACATGCCATGCGTGAACGCGCAACTCTCGCGACTCCAGCGACCTATAGGGGGCGCCACCACCAAACAAACATGGCGGCTGGGTCCAGGTCGCGTCGGCTCGGCCGGGCCGCCTGAACGGGTGGCGCATTCAATTTAACAGAATTTTTCTTGTTTAATGCCCAATTATATAGGTATTTGAACTGAGACGGCTAAGTGTAGCCGGTGCACATAAACTTGCAGAGCATAGTTTTGTTTTCCCGGTGTTTTTTGTTCTTTTCATGTCAAACTTTCGTTTCTGAGATTTCGTTCAAAACCGAAACTATGGGCTCCGGAGAGACGGTAATAGACTCTAATCAGTATTGATCATCTAAGGAAAGCGGCGATGACTACAGAATTGTTCCACCGAGAGTAATTTTCAACTAACTCGCATGCCTCGACCATGTGACTTATCTGTCCGCGAAATAGAGCTCTTGTGCATATCCGCGTTTAAGAAACAGCTCCAGTCGTCTGCTCGGTCAACAACACTGGCTGCAAGAAAATTACCAAAATTAAGCAAGCGCTTCTTGAGCCAAGGATCATGTTAACCCGCTGGCGCCCCACTAAGGAGCTGATACTCGTATTTTAATTCAGGTTTTAGTAGCAATCGAGGAAGTCATTTTGACGAGCGGGTTATGCATTATATTACGTACTATGTCCCACTAGAGCGATATTAGTATATTCTTCGGGTTGAAATATGAGCTTAGTTGACTAGCTATTAGGTGAACTGCGGAATAAAAGTATATTTGACAGACAGAGAGGTACTACTTAAACTCAGCCAAATTGCTTTAGCCGGTAGCACGGAGACGAATGCGGCCGAATTGAAGAGTCTTCATCGGAGATTCACGCAGAACCTCTCTGCATTGAACTTGACTTCAAATCCTGAACGAAGAATATGAGTATTTTTTGTGGCCTGTGAACCTGAGCAATGTCGACGTATATTGCTGCTGGCTTCGACGGGGGTATAATATAAATATTGGAGGCGCGATAGATCATAATGCCGTGACGGCTTCTAACTTTGTGAGACGCGTCCCCCACCTTTTGAAAGCAGATAATTTCCCTCATTAATCATATGCAACAAGCAGGTTTTCCTGAATCAAGTGATTGCGAAATCAGAACAACTCCTTCAGTGTGGTCCAGAAGCTTTTTCGGCGAAAAGCAGCCAAGATGAATAGCCAACACACCGACCGGCGTGGGTGGCTCAAACTTGAAGCTAAACGAACACAACCAAACTCAAGAAAAGCAGCTATCGAACCTTCCTATTCACTTGACTGCAACATTGGTGTTCCCTCCAGTGAAACACCTCGTCTGTCGTCCTCAGTCCACTGTTCTACATCCTTATAAAGAAACCACTTATCAGTTACAAAGTAGTCGTCACTTTGAATGTGATTCGGGACAGACAAGAAATCAAAACGTTTTTCCGTGATTCCTCCCCATCCAAGAAATCAAAAGCACTTGACCGTGTTTTGTGGATGGAGTAAACGGGCTTTCAAACACGTGATTGAAGGAAACAATCTACTGAGGCTTCACCACACTAATGAACACTCGGGCAAACTTAAGAAATTTTCGGACCTTCGTCAAATTACATTGTTCGCCACCGCGCCGACAACACGTGTCCGCAAAAGCCACCAGAGACGCGGAGGGGCGCGGAGCGACCTGGACCGGCTGGTTCCCGGTTTTCCCGCTTGGTGGCGTCCATTTTGCTGGAGTCGCGAATAGATTATCACGAGCCCAAATCGAGTGCCCACTCAATGCTCGGGTTCAATCTATGAGCCGCATTCAAATATCGTCACTGGGCGGTACCGCTACCGCCCAGCTACGTCATCAGGTTTTGCGAAGGAGAGATTGAATGAAAACGCTCGGTTTTGTCCTCGAAATTACAGCGCAACAAAGGAGTTTCTTGGTCAGTGGCATTGCTTGCGAGTATCCTTGAGTCCCACTAGTGCCAGTAAGCTCGTGTAAAGTGAAAAACATTCGAATTGAATATCGTTGCACCGCCCCTTTAAGTTTACATGGGCATTGCTTGTGAATAACTGCGTTCAGTTTTTAGACATTTTGATCCTTTTTTTTTTTTAAGAACATGTCTGTTGGCAGTATTGTCCGCGCACTAAGAAAAGCCTGGTTTTGTTTGAAAGTGCTCACTCTAAACTGGTAAAGGGGGGTATAGCCTTGACATGTCAAGTGCAGCTCTGGAATCATCAGATGAAAATCAGACTTGAACGACAATCAAAAAGGTTAAGAGACATTACAAATATTATTACAAATAAAAACCGTCCTAGTTGTTTTTCAGTGTAAGTTTAACCTCTGAAAATACCTGAGATATGATTATTTGAGGTTCACTTTCTTTAAAAGGGTTTAATAAGCTTTTGGAATTCAGCGAATATTTTAGCGACTTCCTGGCGAATCTAGCGACTGTTTAGTGACTTCCTGGTCTCAATTTAGCGGCGCGCGCAAGAAAAGGATGGCAACACTGTGTTCGGGGAAAGGGCGCAGGCTACCGTTCCGACACAAGGGTGTCGCGAACCGGCCGAGGTTCGAGTTCGACGAGGTTTGACTTTTTCTAACTTTTAGTGGAAAGTTCGACGAACCTTGTATTGAGGTTCGACTCGTGTGCGCATGCGCGACAGGCTGGCCAGTTGGCTTCGGATTGGATGCTGATGGCTAAATGATGAATTAAGGGCAGCGCTGATTAGTTATTTCAGTTAATACAGTACAAAAAAATTAAGTTACTAACTTTATCAGTGATTGGAATTGGTTTCCTTTAATTGCAATTGTTCATAAAATAAAATAACCCTTTGCATAAAAAACAATGCTCCAAACCTAGACATGCTTGTATCATGATCTGGCCACACTGTCCACAAAGTCGAACCCACTGATCTCAATGGTCGAACCGGTCGAATCTGGTGAAAAGTTCGAAGGTTCGTCGAACCCGAAAGTTCGACCTAAAAATCTGGTTCGACAAAAGTTTGCGACACCCTTAGACACAACACCACAGCGGGCAGGTACTGCCTGCGCGGGCGCGCGTGCCCTTCCCCTTGCTTTTGCCATCCTCCACTTTTTTCCTTTTTTTACGGTTTTATTGTTTTGTTTTTTTTACTGCGTATGCTGGCTTGGCGGCCTGCCAGCCCCGCAATTCAAGCGATGTGCTCGCCACCGGCGCAATCGGACAATCGGATCGCGCAAAAAACAACGGGTGGCCGGTCTTCGTTCGCTATATCGAGTGTCCCCGCCATGGGAGTTCGATACAAAAAGACAATGCTTTATATTATTACACGTGATTTTCAAGGGGATGTTTGGGCTGCTTGATTTAAGCATTCATTTGAAATACCCGAGTGTGATATAACTGGGCTCGAGTGTAGTTAAAGTTCAGTATGCTTGTGTTATATTTCTTAGAATATCAAATCTTGTTGTTAGTTGGAGTACATGCTTGTGTCTTATATTTTTTCTGTCTAGGTGTCTCAGCCTGCATCGAGCGAGAGCGTGAGCCTCAACACTAGTCAGTCCAGTGCCACATCTTCTGCCTCACCCAATTACTGCCAAAAGGTAGGGCTATTCGATTCATTCTTCATGTTGTGGGCCTAATTATCAGTGACCTAGCAACAATACGTAAGACAGGCTCATGAAGGCTTTATGAGGCACCTGTTTAAACAAACATGATAGTCAACCACTCCGGGCAAACTTTCTGCACCCAATTGTTTATGTGACACAATCTGTCAAGGCCATTACTATTGTGCGAGAAACGTTTTAGTGTGATTACATAGTTGCCAATTTCTTTGGATACTGCGCAGCCATTAAAACTTGCCGAATTTGACTATTTAACTTGGTTGCAAGCTTTGGAGTTTTATTAGCATACTTCAACACACCATGTGGGTATTCATTTCAGTGTTTCAATATTAATGGTAATGTATGGAACTAAGGCCATCTGATATGTATTTGATGCTTTATCACAGCTTTAGTCAAATTATGAAGTAACTCTTAAAATATTTCCAAGATAGAAGTATTTTTGCAAACATTTATTGTTTCTTTTCTCACCAGCAAGCTTTTCTCTTTTCTTCTTTATTTGTACTAGGTGTAATAGTGCAAATTCAGTATAGGTAATTGACAGTACAATGGTCATGGAAAGAGACCTTTCATATAAAAAAAGGAGCTTGATCTTCTCATAAGTTGTCGTTTGCACCTTTGTTTCTATCTTCCAGCCTGCTTCGAATGAGAGCATCAGCAATGGGATGGATGCCGGCCTGAACAACAGCTATGGCAGCTCGGAGGTTTCTTTCTCGTCAGACCTCCCCAAAAAGGTGATGCATGTTTGGTAATGGACATATAATTGGTAGGCAAAAACACTTTTGAATTGTATCAGCAGTCCCCCTATCGTGTAAAAAGTGTTGTCGGGATAGGCTCATAGAGCATAATTACTATCTTTTTGCCACATTAGGAGGGCACCTCCCATTACACTGCCAAGTGTGCAAGTGTAGACCGTCCTTTGGTGATGCTACAATTTTAAGAAGAAACAAAGAATGACGAGAGAAGTGCTCGAGGCTTTTCACATTGTCGCTCTGGGGGGATCAGCGCGTAAGTGAAACATCAAAAGCGCTTTCGGAAAAAGAAATGAAAATTTTGCGCACGAGAGAGAGAGGTGGTCACATGGTGATGCGACGGCTATGGGGGTGATAGGGCAAGAGGATTCACACGTGTCTGACTGATAGTGCCTGTTTGGTTTCTTCCTTCCTTTTGTGTGCTTTTTGTTTCAAGTAGTAAAAACTTCAGTTGCGACAGCATTCGTCCTGTTTGCGTGTTTCTTCTACTCAGTCTGTGTTTTTTGTGCTATTTCTACATTATGATCAGGAGCCATAGTTCTTCAGCGAACACCCACAAATAAGGTATAATTTTCTGCCTTTCCACTTGGGCTGGTTTTGAATGACTGTTTGGTATTTTTGAGAAAGTGATCATACGCAATTGATGCCTAAAAAATTAGTCCACCAAACGTGCTGAATAGGTAAGTCTAGGAGAAAATAGACAGTTGATATTTTTTTTTTTTTGTAATTTTCCTTTATACCCAAACCAGTGACCTATAGATTTACCCTTGTAACAACAAGACGAGGGTTTTGTGCCTTTGCTCTCATATCTCACTCCGTTCTTTTTCCTTCTAGGACCGAATGCCATCGACCAAATCAAGCGATACCTCCGTCAATGAAGCACTTAGCAAGCACAAAAGAAAGGTAAAAGGCTCACACATCCTGTTACTCCCGTGCTCTGAACAAACTGCTACTATTTGTTTGGCCTCGAAGTAGGAGGGAAACCAACGCTATGGACGGTCGCTCTAGCTCTGACCGATTTTCAGTCTTCACTCCACCATAACCCTAACAATGCAACAAAGTGCAGCCAATGTCTCGATGTACGAGTTGAAGCTTCCAGCATCAAACCGAGATAAATATTGGATCGTCGCATCTGGCGACTCCTCGTCAGGAAGTATGATTTCAGTAGGCAAAAATAGTGTGTCGACGGCAGATGGCCTGACGACTGCCTCTATAATCGGTTCAATCTGCGGCTGGCAGGACCACCGTGGTCCGCAGCTTTGCATCATTGTGACCTCGCAAGCCCGAAATCGAGGGTACAGAAATAAATGCATGGTCAACACAGCAGTCAGAAGTAGGGATGCCGCAACTTTTTTCGAACCGAAGGTTCGATGATCGAATCAAGCGGTTCGAAAGGTTCGAAATATTTCGAATTTTCGAACTTTTCATATCGAGAAATTCGACGGAAGTCGAATTTTCGAACTTATTAAACTAAGAAGTTGGACGCTTTTCGAAATTTCGAACTTATTACGCTGCAAAATTCGATGCTTGTCGAACTTTCGAACTTGATAGACTAAAAAATTTGAGGATTTTCGAACTTTCGAATTTCCTACGATAAGAAATTCGATAAGTTTCGAACTTTCGAACTTATTAATCTAAAGAATTCGAAAATTGTCGAACTTTCGATTCCTGAAAAGTCTAAAGTTCGACGAACTTCGAACTTTTAGGGTAGAAGTTTGAGTTTGTCGAACTTCAAAAGACCGGCAGGCGGTTTCATTTGGATTCAAGCAGTGAGGTACATTCATAATTTTTTTTTTTTTTTTTTTTTTAAATTTTACATGCGGTGTTGCATTCCTTGCGAAAAACAATGCAGTTTATTTCAATCATCTGGCATGCTTGGTTTTAAAGAAATAGATTCCCGAAGGAGCGAGGAAGGACGACGGGTTTTTGACAATTGTCGTTTGCGCCATATTTGAAGCGTGCTATTAGCGGCGAGAAGTTTTGGTGGCGCCCTCCTGTGGTTCCCCTTTGTGACGTCATTACCTTGCAAACAACAAGTTCGATGGTGTTTGTTATTAGCATGGTGGAAGCTTGAAATCATTGCGCTCTCAAAGGAACACTGCCAACACCGTCAAAATTAAAGTTCTTTCATTCCTCTTATTTTCGTCGATGAAAATCCCCTTTCCGACGTCATAGTCAGCGTTCGGCCAATCGTGGAAGGCCGACCACAGCGACGCTTTCGGTCGCGCACGGGGCTAATAGCCGAAGCTATTTATGGTAGAGATGTTAAACTTTTTAAGAATGATCTATGCATAGCCTAGGTCAGTGTCGTCTTAAGATATGATTATTGTTATTCAAGACGAGTTTCGAAGAAATATCCAAACATGTATCTACGGGCAATTGTGTCCTAAACTTGGTAATTTTTTTCGTCTACATTGTTTAAGGTATCGCATTTAAATTAACACCACAGACAGTACATATCATTACCATCTGCAGAATACAAAATAATGTATTTATTGTTTTTTTTACGTTGAGGAATAAATTAACTCATGGGAGAAGATTTCTAAAATTGTTCAAGCTCAACACGTCATCAAAAAAAAAAAAAAAAAATTTTTCTTATTTTACGTTTCTATGACGTGTTTCTTTTAACCTGTACACACTTTGGTAGGAGAAACTTGTTTCATAGTTTTGGGCCTCTGAATATGTAAGAATACAACACTTCCAACGAATTCTTAATAGTTTTTTTTTTTTTTTTTTTCTCCAGCTTTTCATTTTTGCATTTATTGTTATGTTTAATTATTTATTATTTTTACCAATGGCACAGTTATTTAGGTCGAAAAGACATAGCTTTGAACTCCGAGCCACCGAGCACTTGACGAGTAGTGCCTTCTGACAACGAGTTTCTAACAATGACCATTTACGCTATCTTTTTGCAGAAGAGTGACAGTAGCTATACATATGCCTAAATAATTTTGGATTAAAATAAGCTCGACCATGCCCTCTTTCCCCGCATTGTTTACTTTAACAGTCCGAAATATCCGAGGGGGGGGGGGGAGAGACTGGAGCCCCCCGTTTTTCCTCTTCCGACGCCACTGGTATCGTAGAACGCTCCTCGACCTCAAGTTGTATCAGCTTCTGTGCTGTTTTCTCGGCGTTTCTTCCGTCCCGGAAAATAAACCTCCAAAGGTATATTTTCCTCGCCTGCACCTTGACAAAAAAAATTGTCAAGGTGCAGGCGAGCTGATATATGTTCATCATGATGCAAAATCCCGAGACTGGGAATTAAATTCGCAAGAAATAGTGTAAGAAAAAAGAAAAAAGGGGACAGGATAACGTTTTGAACTCAGTTGAGTTGAGTTTGAGACGTTTTCCTGAGCTGACTTTTCAGCTGAGTTGAGTTTGAGACGTTGTCCTGCCCCCTTTTTTCTGTCTTCTTACACTTTTTCTTTCAAATTTCATTCCCAGTCTCAGGGTTTTGCATCATGTAGTACAAACTAAACTTAGTATATGCCAGCGTCACTTGGGCGGCGTCCGATCGGATTACTACCAGCCTGCAAGGGGGTAGGGAGGCAGTTTGCCAGATCGCTTCAAGGTTTTTCTGAGCCTCAACCACCTGCCTGCCCCTGGCCGTTTCAAACTGGATGAGTATCGTTAAACAGTGCGTTTGTGTAATCACTACTTCGTGATGCACGTTAATGACCACCCCGGGCTGGCGGTCACAATTACTGATCTATGGTCAAACGTCACTCTGGACTGGCAAATATTCCAACACATCCGGGAAACTCGTCGTCTCATTTAATTGCCTGACCAACTTCGCGCAGTCGAAATATTACACCCGAACCTTTCTAAACCTGATTTCGTGAAAACCAGTGAGGCGTGAAAACGTTATTTGAAACTGAAACTGTGGCGGAACATTAAAACCGGACCTCGAACTTTGCGCACTTGGACTTCAAAGAAATTTTAAACCTTCAAAGTCGTTCTTTTTTTTTTTTTTTTTTCAAAATTAGCTTTGAAAGAGAATCGAAACTTTCGAACTTTTCGAACTTTATGTAGAAAGAAATTCGAAATCTTTGAATTCATTGAACGTTACGTTTATAATAATTCGAAACGTTCGAATTTTTCGAATTTCAGATCCAAAGAAATTCGAAACATTCTAATCTCTCAAATTTTCAAGTTAGGAAAGTTTGAAATCTTTGAATTTCTCGAACCTCAAGTAAAACAATATTCGAAATAATCGAACCCGAACTTTTAGAAACCATGAAAGCTTCGAACTTTTCGAATTCGAAACTCCACGATTTTTGAAAGTTGCAAATTTTTCGAATTCGAGCCTCGGTATGGTCGAAAATATCGAACCTTTCGATTTCAAACCTAGGGTGATTTGCGGCATCCCTAGTCAGAAGCATGCTCTTCGTGCCACAAAAAAAGTTTAAATTATGCTTATAAAAAAAAAATACAAAGAAAAAACTTCAGTTACGTGTGGGGACGATAAATGGAATTTGGGTGCTCCGGAAACCCCTGGGCCCCCTCTGAGGAGCCCCGTTCCAGTGGTAACTCGTTTAACTTCCACCTGCGAGGAAAAGAAAGCGGCACAAAAAAGTCGCGGGGACAAGTAGAAGAGATGCACGGTCACGGCACAGTGTCCATTAGTTCCTTCTACTTGTCATTTTTGTGCCATTTTATTTTCCTCGAAGCATGCAGGACGGCGTTTGGAGCCCGTCTGCAAGTGGCGTGTGAACCGTCCTATCCCCCCACGCGTCAAAAGTGTACCCAAAGTGGCAGCAAATGACGTCGCAGAGCCGGTACGGCACGCTGTTAGACGTCGTGATACTGGCAGTTGGGCGTTGGAGTTCTGGCAAAAAAGTGAGCGAAAGAAGGTGTCGCAGCTTTCTAACTCGCCGCCGAACAAGCTTCCGTCGTCCGTTGAACCGAGGGCGAGCCACGGCAGAATAGGCATCTGCCGTATCGGCCTCCGCCGATCTGCCGTGGCCAGGATGGTGGCAGGCACCATTCGGAGACGCGCTGCAGATACTGTACGTGCACCGACTCGCCCGACTGCAGACGTTGCATCCGTCACGCAGATCGGCGAGATGCAGCGGGAGCTGGCCCGGCGGGAGGACCTGATCCGCCTGCTGTCGGGGCGCCTGGAGGAGGCACTGCGCAGCCGGGAGCAGGTGCAGAAGGAGGCGTCGGTGCAGGAGCAACAGCTGGCCACCGAGATCTCGTCCCTCAAGCTGGAGCTCACCACGTGTATGCAGCTACTCGCAGGACAGCAGGCGGCCACGGTGGGCACGGCCGCGGACCAGCAGGTGGCATCATTGCAGCAGGTGGGCCGTAGTGCGTCTAGATTGCACGTCTATATCATTTGTTGCCTTAAGGGCCAGGAGATCCACGCAGCACCGCCTACCTTGTGTCGGTGTCGCTGCCTGCGTGTCTTGCAATATTTCACAACATGCACGACGTTAGCACGCGGGTCAGGAATCCGCTGACGACGTCATGATGCGCAGGTCTTGTCTTTTAGGAGGTATTGCACGAGTGCATGTCTAAGTGAGCGTACAAATTAACTTTGGGTAGTAAAGTGGCACTGAAGCAGCATACTTCGTGTCACGCATAAGTCGAAACGCAGTCAAATTCTAGATGACATACAAGTACAGAAGCACAGGCTGAATGAGCATTCACTGTGCTCAATTGGTTTAGCTGCTCATAGCTCACATACAGAAAGATGGACAACATTGCACTTTTGATGCTTCTCAATTGGCCCTGATGGCTCGTAGCGTCGGCTGCGCTCTGACCTGAAGTGAAACGAAGTTCTGTAAGCAGAGCTATCTGCTTGCCTCGCGAGGTGCCAGAGTGTGTGTGCTCTTGCAAGAAACATAAAATAAATTTGGAGATAAGATTGTAAAGATGACTTGATTCTACACCCTCGCATGCGTGTGAATGCTCTCCTGGCTAGGCCCTTCCCATGCTCTGGGCGCTGATCTGTTAAAAAGGCTCAGTCGCCAATTGAATACAGGTCAGTAGCAGCGATGCATTTCGTAATGTCTGCCAGGGGACAAAAGCAGAATGTGTGCTGTAGTTCTTTTGCATTCACACTGTTAAGTCAGTTCAGCTTAGAAAGCCGCAGATGTTATAGTGCAGGGGTGGCCAAGCTGCGGCTCGCGAGCCGCATGCGGCTCTTCCCATGTTACAGTGCGGCTCGCGGCTCCCTCCCCAGCCTTCCCCATCCCTCCCCCGCCTCCCTGCCGGTCACACGAGCACTTCCCCAAAAAGAGAAATGGAATGCGTTTTAAATCGAAAGGCAGGTTGCTGTTTGGTAGTTTTGTGCTACTGCCTTAAAGGGGCGATGCAATGATTTTTGTATTTTGCGCAAATACCTCTTAGAACAGATCCCTGGCGTTAATGACCTGTGAAATACCCGTTCGTTTTTCACGACACGCAATCGAAGCCGCAGAAAAAAATAAAGAAACACGAGCAGAATTCACCCTCTGAACTCACAGCCAGAACAAGCGGCCACGTGATCTGGAGCCGATTATATGCCGCCAATGTTGATCATAGCCATGCGCTGGGGTTGGCAAGGGACAGGACACGCGCTGAGTTCCAGACATTGTTATGGTTCGGCTGTTGTCGTCATTGCACCGATTGGACACGGGCCACTACCCGAGTGCTTCTCGAGCTATCGGTTATCACGAGCCCAAATCAAGTGTCCACACCATGCTCGGGTCCAATCTATGAGCCGCATTCAAATATCGTCACTGGGCGGTACTGCTACCGCCGAGCTACGCATCAGGTTTTGCGAAGGAGAGATTGAATGTAAACACTCGGTTTTGTCCTCGAAATTACACCGGATCAAAGGAGTTCTTGGCCAGTGGCGTTGCGTGCGAGTATCCTTGAGTCCCACTAGTGCCAGTAAGCTCGTGTAAAGTGAAAAAGATTCCAATTGAATATCGTTGCACCGCCCCTTTAAGTACAGTTGGACTGCTTTCGACTCGAATAGTCTTAAAGTAGTTCGAGTTTTGTTTTTTGCTATTTACAAAAATTTGCCCCCCCCCCGCCGCGGCTCTTGGAAGTTTCGTGGGTTTGTTTGCGGCTTTTAGGCCGGGTCAGCGTGGCCACCCCTGTTATAGTATGTATACCCTTCTCTTAATCTTAATGTGCCCAGTGAAGTTTTGCAGCAATGCACATTGAGAAACGAACAATATCATCTGCTACATTTTACTCTATTTTAATACGAGGAAAAAAATTGTCAGTTACCAATGGAAAGAAGAAATGAAAGACGTTTACAATTCTCTGTGATGCCGAATTGGAGCGCAGCTCTTAAGGAGGAGGAGAAGACAATATGCTTCTCCTCCTTCTCCGTACCCTCCACTCCTCCTCCCCCTCCTTCATCCTTCTTCCCTCCCCCTTCCTCGTGAACGCCTTGTGAAGGTCCCGACCTTCATGACGTCACTTATGACTTTTGTTACGTCACATGTGACGTCACGTGTGATGTCACTATGGGAAACGCCCCATAATGCAACCTGCGGTTACACTGATGGCGACGCCGCTCGAGCCGGAAGCGGGCACCTAAGAGCCGAGCTCTAAAAGATTTTATGACCCTGAAAACCAAGCTAATGTAATGTGCCGCCGTGTGTTCTTTGTGAGCTTGCATTATTACATTTGGTGCTTCTGGTTTTGTTGTGCCAGTGAACCATGAAAGGCCAGCGTAGAGCATTTGTATTGATGTGTATTATCAAGATATTCTTTTCCTGAGGTGCAGCAGCATCTTTGTACACAGCCTTCAGCCTCGGGGCTGTTTGTGTGATGGCACCATTTTGGAGTTTCATAATTGCTATGCAGGGGACCCAACGCTCTTATTTGCAATTGCCTCGTCATTTAAGCTTGACCCCAGCGGTACATACCTTTAGCATTCTTGTTTGAATTGGCCGCCACGCAGGCACTTCAGTGTCGGGACGAGCTGGTGGCGCAGCTCAGCAACAGTTGGAGCTCAGAACAGCAGATCACAGTCCTGCAGGACATCCGGGCAGACCTCCTGGGCCGCCTGACCACAGTGCCTGTCTCCACAGAGCGAGCAACGTAAGGGAGCAAGGGCTGAACCTGATGTTTGCGCCAAGTGTCCCTGCATGCTTACCTCGAAAGTTCAATTGATTGCGTAATATTAGTCAACCTTCTATAATGATGTATCTTTTTGCCTGCACGCACGCTTGTTCCCTGCATAAAGTGGAATGAGCGAGCTCCTCGGTTCTCTTTGTGTCAGATCAAGGAAGGTCTGCCACACAGACAGAACTTACAAAGAACACGGAGAGCTTGAAACGCACAAATATTATGGCGCACCGTGCGTTCACGAGGGCGCCCATCAAACCACTTTGGCATCATTGTCGTGAGGCGGCTATGCAGTTGCCTCGCCTCAGACACGATCACATGGTCGTGTCGCTGCATGGTCGATTGGGATCCCGAATCCGGCTCCGCTTACCGCTTTCTCTCCTAGCCACTGTATGGCACTGCAGGCGCCACAGGGAGGGCGAGGAGAAACCTCCTCGCCCATCGATATAAGCAAGGAAACCGGGGGCGAAAAGCCTCTTCGGACTCCGGGGGGCTCGAGAACAGGCAAGTGCGAGAAACTGCTCTCAGGTAAATGCGGGGCCGAGGCCTGGGGGCCCTCTTGTGCTTAGCTTGGCTTTCCGTGCGAGTGTGAATCTTTGTGTAATGTCATGTGCATTTGTAGTTTTGATTGAGTGTTTTGAGAGTTTTGTTTTATGAACCAATAAAAGGGAGCGGAACCCCACTCCCGTGACAGAACCAGGCTGGACTCGGGTTGTTCACAGACCATTTGTAGGAATTCGCGTACCGCTGCCGATATGCCAGTTCCCACATGGTCCGTTAATAACACGAGTCCAGCCGGGTTCTTTCACGGAGCGGGGGTTCCGCTCTCTTTTATTGGTTTATAAAACAAAACGCTCAAAACACTCAATCTAAACTACAACCACGCGACATTACACAAAGATTCACACTCGCACGGAAAAGCCAAAGCTAAGCACAAAGAGGGCCCCCCAGGCCTCATGTCCCGCATTACGGGAGCAG
>JABSTQ010000143.1:0-23576 GCA_013358835.2 Ixodes persulcatus | reverse complement strand
GGCAACCTGAAAATACACAAACACAACTGGCTACATGCACTATTGAACAGATGGGACTCAGGAAAGCATTTATACACACATGAACTGTTGATATACAGCACTAGAAAAAAGTGCAAAAAAAGGACCGATTCTTACACATCGTTACATGCACTGAAAAGGCTTGCACCTACACAAATACTATAAAGGACTATTTGCAATAGCTCGATACTTGACGAATTTCTCAAAGCGACCCGTTCCATCGGGCAGAAGCTTCTGGGACCAATTCACGAAAATTCAGTCGTTTGCGTTAGGTGTGACAAAAGTAGTGATCCCTGATTGTGATTATTCACCTGTACAAAGCATGCCAGACAGCTAGTGTAGCGAGTATACCTGCGGTGTTTAGTGCAAGGAGCCTTTAAACCCACCTGATAGTACCTATGGTAGTACACACAGGCAAAGACAGCGCTTGTTTTTGTCTCGCACGCGATCGCGAGAGCTGGGGGAAGCAAGGTACCTTCATGTAGTCAGCCAAGCGTTTAGACGTTAGTATTACAAGACTAAACCTTGTGAATTTGCCGTCTAGCGAAAGTACAGTACCTTAATTCACTGAGATGGTGCACGCTTCACGTTTATATTTATGCGGTGGTACATATGATGAAAAATATACTAAACATACCAAATAAAAGCTAGCATAACTTACTTGGTTCTTGACATACAGAAGGACTCGAAGAAGTCCCGGCCGTCGGGTCCTGGTACATCTGTCGCACAGTGGCGGCGTACTCGCCGAGCGTCTTTCTAGACCTCAACTGCGTGCGGATGGCCCTTCGCTTCTTCTTCTTCGTACTCCTCAAGTACTGCTCACATGCAGCCGCGAAAGCAGTCAGCCGAGTCATGTTGACGGTTCTTGCATTGCTGACGTACCTTACCACACAAAGGTTCATTAATGCTCAGCAATTCCAGCTTCGTACGTGGGATCCACACAAGATGCCATCACGAAAGCAAAGGAATGAAGACGGCGCGGCGCAACCAGCGCACCGATCCCACAGATTAATTTTCATTGGACACCAGCTCGGGACCAAAGCTGCATTTGATTGGTCGTCACTTCACCGCCAGAGTGCGCTCGTGCCTGCGTGCGCCCGTGCGCGTTCGCCCGAAGCTTCACCGTCCAAACCAAACCGCACGATTCTGACTCAGAAGGCGCGCCCGGAAACAGCAAAAACGACGCGAAATGCGTCACATCCGGAGGCGCACGACCTACACGCGCAAAAAGAAGCTTTGGTTTGGAGCGCGCTTAATTTCCACTTCTGAACGCGCACGAAAACGCGTTGTGACGTAGTAGGGCGCTCCTCTCCCGGCCAATCGGTGGAGGGCACCAGTCCCGGCTCCGCGTTTCTTCGCCGTCTGGCGCAGATGCTCTCCGCTCGCCCGAAAGCGCACCGTCATGACTCATAACCAACGCGCATGGTTGTGACTCAGAAAGTGCACCGGAAACAGCGCGACGTCACGAAATACGCAATTTCCGGGAAGCGCACGACCTACGCGCGCAAAAAAAGGCCTTGGTTTGGATCGCACTTTAATCGCCCAGCGGCGTCGGCGTCGCCGTCAGTGCAACCGCGCGCGTTGCATTATGGGAAGTCACAGACCTATACACCAATTCAATAACCCGCTAAATTTAGCGAAGAAACTAAATTGGTGTGTAGGTCTGTGATGTCCTATAATGTAACATTTCGCATTCAGTTTCCCCGCTAAAGTTAGCGGCAAAACTGACGTCACATGATCTCAACACAAATTCAGTTTCCCCGCTACATTTAGCGGGGAATTGAATTGGTGTTGAGGTCACGTGGCGTCAATTTTCCAGCTAAATTTAGTGGGGTAAACTGTGACGCCATGCGACGTCACAGGCCACGGCTTTACGAGATGCGGCTTCTTGAAATCCGGAGCAAGTATAGTCAAAAAGCAAAAACTCTTCAAGTCTGAAACAATTAACATCGCGCGCATTGCATTATGGGGCTCCCACCGTACCCTCCGCGTCCTCCGCGTCCTCCCTGGCCTACCCAAAAACAAAACAAAAAAAAAAACATCAAATATATACTGTAAACGACTAAATTTTTGCGAGGACCTAATTTTCGCGGATTTCGAGAATCGCATAAAAACGCGAAAAATACATCCCGCAAACAATTCGGGCAATATGTGAACGCTACGGAAGCTACACTCGATTCGCGAAAATTAGAGCCCGCGAATAATTTAAAATTTTCAGCTTTGGCCCGATTCGCGAAAATTTGAGCCCGCGAAAATTATGTCGTTTACAGTATATAAGTATATACCTATTTCTCTCTCAAATTCTCAACCACGGTATATCGCAAAATCAACAAATCTCAAGAGTTGTGCTCTCATTTCGCATTATAGAGAAGCAGTTTCAAATACCTGTACCGCCAGTTCAGACACGTTGGACACTTCTTAAGACTTACTAACAATACTTCGCACTTCTTCGAAACATGACAAACATTTTGCAGTAATAACTTCGAAGTCAG
This sequence comes from Ixodes persulcatus, assembly GCA_013358835.2. Classification (NCBI taxonomy): domain Eukaryota; kingdom Metazoa; phylum Arthropoda; class Arachnida; order Ixodida; family Ixodidae; genus Ixodes; species Ixodes persulcatus. Next base: position 21,066 of record JABSTQ010000143.1, on the reverse strand, counting down.
AAAACGAGACTTTACTCGTAGAAAAATTCACAATCTTGTCTGACAGGCTTCGTGGCTTCGCCAAAGGAACTTTCGTCTACTAAACACTCTAAAAAAGCCGGTGAGTCTGTTTTCCCGCACAACACTCGTAAAGCCAATCACCGCAACTTACGGAGACAGCTCAGCGAATGACAATGCCGAAACATATGTCTAGACCAAATAACGCAGTCTGAGTTGTGACATTAAGCAATGCAAGCGTGACGTTTTGCATTGCTAAATGTCACAACTCTGACTGCGTTTTTTGTTCTAAACATATGTTTCGGCATCGTCATTCGCTGAGCTGCCTCCGTAAGTTGCGGCGATTGGCTCTCCGAGTGTTGTGCGGGAAAGTAGACGCACGGGCGTTTTATTAGAGTGCATGTGCCGTACGACTGCTGGCCATGAGTTCTCGCCAAGATATGTCCCATGGTGACTCGGCGTAGTCATCGCAACGCCGTGACATGGTGGTTCGCAAAGGGCGAGATATGGTTGGCCGATAATAACATCGGGCCAAACCCCGGTCCCAATCAAAGAGCGCGGGAGTGGTTCTCGTTGCTCCAACGGTGATAAGTTCAAGCACCTATAGGGGATGTGGGCCAAGCTGTGACCTAATATTTTTATTGAGTGTTGCTTTGCAGCGTGACCATAGTCAGATACAGTTTAAGAAACGCAGGACATGACTTATTATATGCACGCGTCTTGCTTCAGGATTTGAGGACCATGCCGCAATCGCTCTAGCTGCGGTGTATAAGCAGAGTAAAAAATTAACCACAATTTTGTTGTAAGAAACGCAGCAAATCTACGATAGACTGCTGTGCTTCAAATATTGTTTAGTCCTCCACTAGAGGGAGAGCTGTGCACGCCGGACCTAGAGTTCCTGTATAGTCCCTATGGGAGCCAGAGTTGCGCGTTCATCCCGGTAGCGCCGGCTTTCCTGCACGGCAATTGGAGCCTGCTCCTCACGTGACTGAATTCGGCGAATAGCGGCGCCGCGCGTTCGAGGCGCGCGGCGCGCTCTAAAGCAGGGGAACGTACGCCGGGGTGCGTGCAACGTCTACTTTCCTGCACGGCATTTGATCGGATCTCCCACGTGATCGGATCTCGGCGAATAGCGGCGTGGCGGCACGTGGAAAACAGACGCGCAACTCTGGCTCCCGTAGGGAGCCTATACAGGAACTCTAACCGGACCAGCGGCGCCTGATGAAAAAAAGAAATTGAAAGACTTTTGCAAATTTCTGTAATGCGAAATTAGAGAGCATGCAGCTCTTGATGTATTTTGATTTTCCGATATACCGTGACGGGAGGGTACGTAGGAGGAGGAGGGAAGTGTACGAAGGAGGAAGGGAGGGTACGGAGGGCCCTCCCCCTCTCCTCTTCCTCCTCCATAACCTCCCCTCCTCCCATACTTACCCCGCTAAATTTAACTGGAAAATTGACGCCATGTGACCTCAACACCAATTTAGTTTCCGAAAACGACGTCACCTGACTTCGTATCACGTCACCTACGAACAAATTCAGTTTCTCCGCTAGATTTAGCGTGAAAATTGACGTCACGTGACCTCAACACCATTTCAATTGCCCGCTAAATTTAGCGCGGACACTTTCCGCTAAATTTTCTGCTATATTTAGCGGGGAAATTGAATTGGTGTTGAGGTCATGGGCCGTCAGTTTTACCGTTAAATTTAGCGGGAAAACGGAATGCGCAGTGTTGCATTGTGGGACGTCACAGACCTACACACCAATTCAGTTCCTTCGCTAAATTTAGAGAGAATTGAATTGGTGTATAGGTCTGTGACGTTCTATAAAGTAACGCGCGCAGTTACGCCGACGGCGACGGCGACGCCGCGGAACACGCGAACGAGCGCCTAAGAGCTGCGCTCGAAACTGTCACGTGACCACAGCACTCTCAAAATGGCTACTCCTTTGGAAGCGTGCACCAAGAAGGGACAGAGCTGAGTGATCCAGTTTCTGGGTGCAGAGGGCTAAACGCGGGATTTTGTAGCAGTATGGAGGCACCTGCACGTCACTTCGTCAGGTGTACCAGTGGTACAACAAGTTTCAAAGCGGAGAGTCAAGTTTGACTGACGCACCTCGCTCCGGCCGGACTCACACTTCGACGATGCCAGACTCAATATCCGAAGTTGAACTGATCGTGTACAAAAACCGGCGTGTCATCTTTAACGAGGGTGTGTAAGAATCTAACATTAGTCATGACTCAGTTCACCACATCATTCACGATCTTCTGCAGTTCCATAAAGTGTCCGCCAGGTGGATATCAAAACAACTTACGCCAGTCATGAAGGGGCGCCTTGTGGGTATTGGCGAGGCGCTGCTACAACACTATCAAACCGAGGAAGAGGATCTTCTTCGACGCATTGTCACCGGGGGCCAACGTTGGGCCCATGATGCCAAGCCAAAGACCAAGCGGGCAAGCAAAGTGCGGAGGCACCGTTCGACACGAAGACCGAAGAAGTTCCGTGCAGTTTCGACGCAGGACAAGCTGATGCTCACGGTCTTCTTGGGCCATAAAGGATCAATAGTTCAACATTATGTGCCCAGGAAACTCAATGTCAACAACTCGCCGTATTGTGACCGGCTCGAGAAGAACTTGAAGTCTTTGATGAGGTCGAAGTGCCGTGAATTGCTGACCTCTGGTGCGTTGCTGCATCGCTACACCGAGCGTCCCCACGTAACATGTGCGACAGCGAAAAAAAAAAATATCAGGGGTTTACGTTTTGTGTGCCTTCTGTATCTGCAATAATCATCAAACCTATATAGTAGCACCGAGCAGCTTATTTTCTTTGGACCCCTCAAAGTAACTCTTGGTGGAATGAATTCCGTACAGATGATGAGCCGAATGCAGTGGTGCATTCCTGGCCTCGGAGTCAGCCGCAAGAGTTTTTCTTCATAAACATCCACGCGTTGGTGAAGAGTTGGCGCACACGTGTTGAAAGGGGGGAGGGGGTCTATGTTCAATAGCGTCAAGTTGCTAATACCGCAGTCTCAATGAATGCAGAGCGATAGTACGGACATACTTGGAACTCACCATGGCCTTTCATTTGTCAGCGACTATCATGTTCACATCAGAGAGTCTTTAAAGGGCCTTTTTCGAACACCCGAAACGCGGTCGATTTGAAATAGGCACATGTGCAGACTGAAGACGTCCAGTTGTCGGTGGCCACGCGAGGTGTTCCAAGACGACTTTAGCTTTTGACTAATACGTCACTTAGAACCCCATATTAATAATTTCTTGTTAACTGCAAAAATGGCGTCAAAGTATTAAAAATGAACGTGGAGTATTAAAGCGCCTCTGAAGTGCTATATCCGGAACAAGACACGTCTTCCTGGGATCTCCACTGAACATTCACACTGGGATGTCTCAACAATGCCCGCTTGATGAGTGGAACGTGCGCACATCTTTCTTCTGAGATTAAGAGAATCCATCACGGTAGCATAACATTTCTCGCCAAGCCGGCTATTAAACAAAAAACAAACAAAAACATCAACAAAGTATTTTTTTATTGGAGAGGGTAGAACAAAGGGTAAACTTGTCTAGGTCTACGGGTTGGGTACTGCAGTTAAAGGGGCGGTGCAACGATATTCATTTGGAATGTTTTTCACTTTAAACGAGCTTACTGGCGCTTGTGGGACTCGAAGGTACTCGCACACAACGCCACTGGCCGAGAAACTACTTTGTTTCGGTCTAATTTCAAAGACAAAAGGGGGCGTTTTCATTCAATCTCTCCTTCCCGAAACTTGATGACGTAACTAGGGGATCGCATTATCCTCCAGTGACGATATTTGAATGCGGCTCATAATTTCGACCCGAGCATTGCGTGGACACTCGATATGGGCTCGTGATAATCGATAGCTCAAGAAGCATTCGGGTAGTGGCCCGTGTCCAATCGCTGCAATGACGACAATAGCCGAACCATTACAATGTGTGGAACTCAGCGCGTGTCCTGTGCCTCGCCAGACCCAGCGCGAGGCATTGGTGGCATATAACCGGCTCCAGATCACGTGGCCGCTTGTTCTGGCTGCGAGTAGTGGGGGTGAACGCTGCTCGTTTTTATTTCATTTTTTTCTGCGACTTCGATTGCGTGTGCTGAAAAACGAACGGGGGTTTCACAGGTCATCAACGTCAGGGATCCATTCAAAGCGGTATTTGCGCGGAGTACCAAAATTGTTGCATCGCCTCCTAAACACGTTAAGCTCCCACTGTAGCCTCCCCCCCCAAAAAAAAAAAAAAAAATAATATATATATATATATATATATATATATATATATATATATATATATATATATATATATAGGGTGTTTTTTTAAGCTTAACAGATTTCTTATATATATATATATAAGAAATCTTATATATATATATATAAGATTTCTTATATATATATATATAAGAAATCTGTTAAGCTTAAAAAAACACCCTGTATATATATATATATATATATATATATATATATATATATATATACAGGGTGTTTTTTTTAAGCTTAACAGATTTCTTTAAAAAAAGCCGTGAAGGTTACACTTATGCCGCTTGTGGATGTGAGTTATACGGCCAGGGGGACATATTATAGTGGGATAATCGTAATGATCAGTCGGCTAATTAATTAAAATTTGTTAATTAACTTTTTAATTAATAAAAATAGATAATGGTTCCAATTAGAAACTTGCTCAGCGTCATCGAAAACCCCTAAATCAGACATTTTCAGAAAGACTTTGAGCGCGTGAGAAGCGTAGTAGTGCACTAAAGTTACCACTCGTGGAGCAGGTACAAGGCTGGGGCTAGATAAGAGACGGAAAAATCGCGCGGGCGCCTTATCGCAACCTCTAGCTTTGTACCTGCTCCACGAGCGGTAGCTTCAGTTCACTACTACGCTTCTCACGCGCTCAAAGTCTTTCTGAAAATGTCTGATTTAGGGGTTTTCGATGACGCTGAGCAAGTTTCTAATTGGAACCATTATCTATTTTTATTAATTAAAAAGTTAATTAACGAATTTTAATTAATTAGCTGACTGATCATTACGATTAGCCCCCTATAATATGTCCCCCTGGCCGTGTAACTGCCCTCCACAAGCGGCATAAGTGTAACTTTCACGGCTTTTTTTAAACAAATCTGTTAAGCTTAAAAAAAAAAACACCCTGTATATACATATATATATATATATAAGACAGCGATTATCACCCGTGAGTATGTCAACTAGAACGGTTGATGTATGTGTGCACTTTCCGCATAATGTCTGTTGTAAAAACATCAAAAGTCGTGGCATACTCGCCATGTTTACATCCTAGCGAAGGGAAAGGAGCTTTAAGACACCAAAGAAGGCTGCCGAGCCGAATGTATAGCCATACTTATTAAAAGAGTGCGATTTGACGACTCAGTATCTTGGCCCCTTGTCGCAGACTTCAAAAAGTGTACGAGAGCTCATGGAACTCAGCCGGTCGAAGGGCGTTCTCCGGACGTTTCTGGCTCTTCCAAAGAAACCCCTGTTCATCGAGGGACTAACGGAAAGCACAAGAACCTGAAGGTGGCCTTCGAGGGCATTGACATCGACGACCGGTTGAACAGCTTCCGTTCCGGAAGCAACGAACGGGACAGGAAAGGTATGTTCAATACACACCTTGTTCAGCACTTTGAAAGAGAAGTTGTCATTCCACATTTCTAAACGCACACGCGCTTGACTACTTTCTTCTATCCAAATGGTTGGATGCCGGTTATGTGGCTGTGGAATGGGCGAATCCCGGAGAAAAGCTCACCGGCGATAAGCTTACAGGAGAAAAGCTGAAAGGAAAAATCTCAACTACTTTAGTGCGTGTCCAGAGAAAAACTCACCAGTCTTTTGACAGACCCGGAGAAAAGCTCACCTTAAATTAAATTTGTATGCAAGGTCATAGGCGTAGACTACGGGGGAGCATCGGGGCTCGTGCCCCCCCCCCCCCCCTGGTGAAATCCGGGAGAAGGGGGGGGGCAGAGCGCCCCCCCCCCCCAGGCCATGATCCTTACCGAGACCCTGTTTACGTGCCATGTACGAGCTTCTAGTAGTGGCATGTAAACAAAATAACGCCCACGTTGCCTTTATTGACAAAATACATGGGGAAATGGAATCCCAGAGTGATTTCGTTAGCTTCAATCTCCAGTTCTGGTGGGAAGGTAACGCGTCACCGATCACTTTTACGTCCGCTTGGTCTGCTTCCACAGCAGCCTGCCACTTTGCAATGTCCCACCAAACAAAAACAACAAAAAAAAAAAAGAAAAATAAATGAAGTAACCGGAAGTTCATATAACGGGGCGCCTACTCCATCTGGAGCTGTTCCAGAAGTCCGTTTAGTAGCGACTCCGACGGAGTTACCCGAACCGGAGTCGTTGAGTCACAACTTAACGCGCCCAATGAAGCGATAGATAATGCAGTCGTCCGCGAAGAGCCGCATGCGTGAGAAAAGCGTAGCCGTGTGACACGGCTACGCTTGCACGGTGATTGACATTGACACACAGCGACGGACACATGGCGATATACATACGCTGTAAAATGTTCCCCCTAAAATAAACTACTGATGATTGCCGGTATAAAAAAAAAAAAAAAAATTGCGCGGAAAAGCACCCCCCCCCCCCCCTCCCCCGGAGAACTTCTCAGCCCCCAGGAAAATAGAAAGTCTACGCCACTGTGCAAGGTGGTCTTTAACTATTTGAATGTTGATTTTATGAATTGAACAGTTTGTTCTTGTATTATGGGACAGGGTTGAACGTTTTAGAGCAGTAGTGCAACAAAATCTGCAGGCGCGTCTCATGCAGGCGGTACACATTTCAAAGCCGTGCGCTCTGCTGCAGCCCTCGTAACGCTTCCATGTCGACCGTTTGTGCGTGGGTGTTGCCCTATCTAATTAAATATTTGAAAGTTGATATTTAAATTATTAAATAATAACGTTTTATACTTTGCCGACTGAAAGAGCTTAGAACTGAAAACGTGCCCTCTTAAATGTTCAAATGTGAAGTTTTGGAAATGCAATGTGGGCTACTACATGAAGGGTAATTCAATGCACATTGAATAATCCAGGAACTAGTGCCTACTACATTGGTTATATTTTGCGCCGGCTATCATTCAATTACCTTTGCATAGACACGTTTTAATTTATTTTCATCGTGCCACAGATTACCTATAGGTATACTTGAAAAATGAAGTATTTGTTAGTGAAGTGCAAAAATGCCGTATGCGCATGTGATATTCAAACATACTTCAATTAAATGAACGCATTTCAGTTGAATATATGCTCGGTTCACGGATTCGTAGGTGAGCTTTTCTCCGCATCGGTCAGAAGGCCGGTGTGCTTTTCTCCACATCGGACAAATTTTCGGTGAGCTTCTCTCCGGTGAGCTTTTTTTCCGCCGCCAGGAATGGGCTCATGTGTTTTGTGCGCGGAACTGTCACGACTCCCGCTATTTCTTGCCGAAGGTAGCAGATACGAGGCGGCGTCCGCCGAAAGCTCGCCGCTCACCCTTCGACGGTCTTCGATGTCCTCTGCTGCTAGTGACAGTGGCTGCTACAATGTGCACCGCCAGCAGTATCCCCACACAGACGTCACGTCCAACCACGGCTACCATGTCACAGCTACGTACGAAGACGCTGTCTACGTGAACGTGCCGCTCATGCTGCAGCAAGCGTCCCAACAGGCGAACTACTCGGACCAAAAGACGAGTCCGTTGGAAGGATCATCCAGAGAGTCGCTCAGCTCGGCGCACACATTCGCACAAGGTAAGAATGCATATTACGACTGACGTAATACTTCGGCATCTGCAGCCATTCTTCACTCATATCTGTGAGGATGACTTGCGGTTTGAGGCGAGCTGTTTAGGGTGTTCTCGGCTCTAGATAATGATTAAAAAATGACTAGTACCTTCGGATGATTGATGCGACTACGATTGGTAACCTCCGTTGTGTTTGTGATGATGAACCCGTAGTGTCTAGAAAGGCAGTACGCCCTCTGGTGTGGCAAGAAAGATAAAGTGGAGCGACCATAATGACAAAAAAACAAGAGGTGAAGTGTTGTTAAGGATGCGTCAATGCAAATCTGCCTAACGAGCATATTTCGCAAAGGAGTAACTCTTATAGACTGAAAAAAATTCGACCAAAAAGGCGGAGTTTTGATGTTGTAACAGGTGTTCGACGGTCTATTTCAAATGTCACTGAAGAGAGCTCACCACGCGCAATAGTATACGCAACCATTAGTAATCACAAGATGGTCGTGTTATCACGGCACTCATCAAGGCCAACTTAGCAGACGTTAAAGACAAGCATTAAAATTTGGGTTTGGGCTAGTTGGTCCATTACTGAATAAAAGGTTAAAAAGCGCGAACAAACGAGGACAATAAAGAAACATGGACGACAGGACAGGCGCTTCACTCTCAACTGGTTTTTATTAACACCATTGTCACGTATATATACACATTGCCCAAACCACATCGGATTCAATCGCCACAATCAGAGCCAACCTTCCAGAAACGCCATCTCACTCTGAAGCAAATACAAAGACGGAGCGCTGACGCAATTGTTTTCTTTCCTTTTTATGTAGAATGCCTCTATAATCTCTCTTTCCGTTTTTTTCCTTTGCCTTTCTTAAAAACTTTGTGCCAGTCAGGTCAGGTTTGCACCCACATCGCCTGCAATGGTCAGCGAGATGGCCCACCGCGTTATTGCGCACACACAAATTATGTTCACGTACTCTATCATTGAAGCAGCGCCCAGTCTGCCAATGCAGACTCTGCCACAACTAAACGGAATCTCGTACACCACATTGGTGAAGCACGCAGTATATTGCACCGCGTGTTTCTTGGAGCACGGTGCCTTTTTCTGCCTTGTCAACATCGGACAAATCCTGGCAAGTTTACACGGTGCCAAAAAAACCACGTTAATGTCGTATCTACCAGCTACCTTTTTTAGATTGTGAGACACGGTATGCATGTACGGAATGACTTGCACTCGTTTCCTTTCTTTACTTGCCTCGCTGCGTTTTTTACTTCTTTTTAGCTTTTGAAGAAGGCTCTCACAACAACTAGAGATTTGGTTAGGGGGGTACCCCGCGTCTGTTAACTTCTTTCATTGTCATTCAAAACTGATTTTCATCAGGTGATTGCAACTTTTTTTCAGAGCCGCACTTAGACATGTCAAGGCTATACCCCTCTTTACCAGTTTAGAGTGGGCACTTTCAATCAAAACCAGGCTTTTCTTAGTGCGCGGACAATAGTGCCAACAGACATGTTCTTCGGAAAAAATGATCAAAATGTCTAAAAACTGAATGCAGTTATTCACAGGCAATTCCCAGGTTAAATTAAGTCCCCCTGACACCTCCCTAAACAGTCCGACAATCTTCTCAACCGTTTTCTCCACAGCCGAGTTTGTATCTAAAATTAAACAAATAGTCATCTACGTATATATACGTCTTTAAAACATGGAAATCTGCAAGCCTATCTGAAATTTGCCGGTCCAGTGATGCCAAAAAAATGTTACACAAAACAGGGGCAACTGTCGACCCAATGCACACACCAGACTTTTGTACAAAATATCGCTCGTCAAAACTGATGGCAGTCGACTGAAGATAAAAGACTAGCAGCTCCAAAAAATGATCGCTGCTAACGCCCGCGGAACCTTGAAATCTAATTTCTCCAGACTCGTTGATCTTATCCCGAACAGCCTTGAGAAGTCCATCGTGAGGGACGGAATAATATAAGTCCTCAACATCCACAGATATTGCAGTGACAGCATTCTGAAAACGTTATCTAAGTTCATTGACTATTTCTAGCGTGCTTTACACCAAAAAAGGGCCTTTTAGCGCAAGAGTGTCCAAGTGGCGCTGTAAAAACCGACTGATCTGAGCCTGCCAAGTGTTCTTTTCCGACACAATGGCTCGGAAAGGACACTCAGCCCTGTGCGTTTTTCCCGCGAAAAAAATTTCCCAAATTCCACTTTCTGCCTTGTCTACAGCTTTCCTTAAAATGTCTAGGTTCAGACCTTTTAGCAACTCAATAGCCGCAGATGTTTGAGACTTTGGTTGAAACTTAACTTCTTTGAAGTTCTTATCTATTGCTCTCAATGCCTTTTCCTGGAACTGGCCCTTCGACATTACAACCAATCCCCCTTCCTTATCGGCCTGCACAAGCGAGAGTTCGTTGAGCTTGAAAAAATCCACAATCTTCTTGAAAGGTGGTTTTGCCTTAGGGCGTCGACTCACAGATTCTTTCAGGCAGTCCGCACCATCACCAATAGCACGATCCGCGTTCTGTTCCCCAGCGCTGTTCGCCACTCTTCGTACCATGGCCAGCAGTTCTGGTCGAGATGTTGACGGTTCGAAGCTGTACTTCGGTCCTTTGTTCAGGACATCCTAGATCTCCTCTGGAAGCGCTGCTTCCCCTAAGACGGTAACGCTGTCCATGCAAATGGCAGCGCTCTTCTTCTTTGGCGGAAGCTGCATTCGCGTCTGTTGCCAGTTGAACTCCGTTGTTTGCGACGCCAATCTTTTGTAGTCTTCAAAACGGCGCTTGGCATGGTAGTCCTCCTGTCCTCCCTGTACGATGATACGGAGCCAGTCCAAATACAGTCTCACCTGTCTCCAGTATTCTGATTTCAGGATCTTGCACAGCCGTGTAGTGTGCCCCCAGGATGGTTCCATGACTCCGAAAATCAAAACTCTGCGGCTATTGAGTTGCTAAAAGGTCTGAACCTAGACATTTTAAGGAAAGCTGTAGACAAGGCAGAAAGTGGAATTTTGGAAATATTTTTCGCGGGACACACGTACAAGGCTGAGTGTCCTTTCCGAGCCATTTTGTCGGAAAAGAACACTTGGCAGGTTCAGATCAGTCGGTTTTTACAGCGCCATTTGGACACTCTTGCGCTAGAAGGCCCTTTTTTGGTGCAAAGCTCGCTAGAAATAGTCTATGAACTTAGAGAAGGTTTTCAGAATGCTGTCACTGCAATATTGTCACGAATGACAATTGATGAGGCGATAATAACTGAAGAAACTAAACGTTTAATGGGGCGAACTTGTGCCCAGAAATAAAAGGAAAACGATAACAACAGAAGAGAACAGAGCGTCGCGGGCGTCGAGGTCGGCGTGACAGCGGAGTCGAACGCTGGGGCGAAACTGACTCCAGCTTGCCACGCGGAGCCGCTTTTGTACACGCGTGGGCTTCTGGAGCATTCGGCGTAGAATGTTCGGTGCTTAGAACATTCTAACCTCGAATCAGCAAGACGGTTCTCGAATTTACCAGAACGTCACATTACAGTGTCAACAAAAATGTGTAACCGCGGCCAGGAATCGAACCCCGGCTTTTCGCGTGGGAGACAAGCGCGATAACCGTTCGGCCACGCGCGCGCTGCCTACTTGGCAAGCTGCGCGCGCGGCAATATCTGTGGATGTTGAGAACTTATATTATTCCGTCCCTCACGATGGACTTCTCAAGGCTGTTCGGGATAAGATCAACGAGTCTGGAGAAATTAGATTTCAAGGTTCCGCGGGCGTTAGCAGCGATCATTTTTTGGAGCTGCTAGTCTTTTATCTTCAGTCGACTGCCGTCAGTTTTGACGAGCGATATTTTGTACAAAAGTCTGGTGTGTGCATTGGGTCGACAGTTGCCCCTGTTTTATGTAACTTTTTTTTTTGGCATCACTGAACCGGCAAGTTTCAGATAGGCTTGCAGATTTACATGTTTTAAAGACGTATAGATAGGTAGATGACTATTTTTTTAATTTTAGATACAAACTCGGCTGTGGAGAAAACGGTTGAGAAGATTGTTGGACTGTTTAGGGAGGTGTCAGGGGGACTTAATTTTACCTGGGAATTGCCTGTGAATAACTGCATTTAGTTTTTAGACATTTTGATCCTTTTTCCTGAAGAACATGTCTGTTGGCAGTATTGTCCGCGCACTAAGGGAAGCCTGGTTTTTATTGAAAGTGCTCACTCTAAACTGGTAAAGAAGGGTATAGCCTTGACATATCTAAGTGCGGCTCTGAAAAAAAGTTGCAATCACCAGATGAAAATCAGTTTTGAACGACAATCAAAAAGGTTAACAGACGCGGGGTACCCCCCTAACCTAATCTCTAGTTGTTTTGAGAGCCTTCTTCAAAAGCTAAAAAGAAGTAAAAAAGGCAGCGAGGCAAGTAAAGAAAGGAAACGAGTGCAAGTCATTCCGTACATGCATACCGTCCGTGTCTCACAATCTAAAAAAGGTAGCTGGTAGATACGACATTAACGTGGGTTTATCGGCACCGCGTAAACTTGCCAGGATATGTCCGATGTTGACGAGGCAGAGAAAAGCACTGTGCTCCAAGAATCACGCGGTGCAATATACTGCGTGCGTCACCACTGTGGTGTACGAGATTCCGTTTAGTTTTGGCAGAGTCTACATTGGACAGACTGGGCGCTGCTTCAATGATAGAGCACGTGAACATAATTTGTGTGTGCGCAACAACGCGGTGGGCCATCTCGCTGACCACTGTAGGCGATGTGGGTGCAAACCTGACCTGACTGGCACAAAGTTTTTAAGAAAGGCAAAGGAAAAAACGGAAAGAAATTATAGAGGCATTCTACAAAAAAAAAAGAAAGAAAACAATTGCGTCAGCGCTTCGTCTTTGTATTTGCTTCAGAGTGAGATGGCGTTTCTGGAAGGTTAGCTCTGATTGTGGCGATTGAATCCGATGTGGTTTGGACAATGTGTATATATAGGTGACAATGGTGTTAATAAAAACCAGGTGAGAGTGAAGCGCCTGTCCTGTCGTCCGTGTTTCTTTATTGTCCTCGTTTGTTCGCGCTTTTTAACCTTTTATTGAATTAAAGTCAAGCTTTTCGCAGAAGACGATTAAGGGTAAAGAATCTTTACCCCTCACCCTTTTCTAATGGCAGCAGGCTAGTGAGTCAAATTCAATGTAATTTGTTTAACTTCAATATTAGTTTTGTGACTACTGTGGATATTATCTTCCCGCGAATTAAAACAAATTTTCATTTCGTATTGAGGCTTCGCCGCAGTGCGCGACAGTAGTGTGGCGAGGCCTCTTGCGTGGTCTGCGAGCCTGACGTCTTTCCTGCTTTCTTTTCAGCTTGTTCGTACTTTGTGTTTGCACTTGTTAGACTTTGCCTTGAGGGCTTTGTGCTAGTTTTTTATGCTCCAGTTGAAAGCGTCCATCCCAATATGTTACACAGAGATCGAGCTAATGTTGCAATGACGTGGTATCCTCTATTTTATCGAGTGAATTTGTATCTGCATTTTAGAAGCGACCGTTCCGTAGTACGCTTATTCTTGAGAAGCAATAGACAGCTCATATACATAAGTTTTTATTTTCACAGTTGTCTTAGTAATTCTAAGGCATTCTTTGTGTTCATTATCCTTGGCGTAATAACCTGGTTATGCCTGAAATGAACGTGAGTTTTCTTTTTAATTGTAACAGTGCTTATTTCAGATACGATTAACACGCATAATACCTGAGGCGTTGCGACCTCAAACCTGGGAAGAAGAAAATAATGCCTGGTGACCTTTATCTCCAAAGTCACACAACGGAAGGAATGCGCTAGTTAAGAGGCGATCGTTTAAATGTGTTTAGAAGACACCAACAAGTTATTTAGGGGAGTGAAGAAGTATGTATTGTTTATTGCCGTATTTTCCAGTGTAGAAGTCATGTTTTGTGTTGTTTTTTGTGTTTTTTTGCAAAAAATATTTGCCGGTGCGTTTTATATGACAGTGCAACTTATTTGCATTTTTTTTAACCATAGAACTTAATTCTGCCAATTTCCTGCGAGGGTTATATTTTTCGTTCCATTCGTTGGTAAGAATACTAAAGCTGGCTCCCGCTTGACGATATATCGCCATTACAGTACACATATACAAATATGTAAGTGGCCTATACAAAAATGCGACTTATAGGTATACTGAAAGAACGGTGAGCGCTCACGCGAGTTGGTGAAAAAAGTTGACATAAACCGTGACAAAGAAGGTCCGAAATGTGTGTTGCTCCTTCCTTTTATGTGTCTTTCTCTTCGTTCCCTGCCTGAGATTGAGTTATCTCAATTTATATACTTTTTTTTTGTGAACACGGCCGTTTATAGACCGACACGCGGGCTTGACGTCACGGATCTGCGGCGGCGCTGCGATCGCGCCGGAGGCGGGTGGTGTGGGCAAAAGGACGCACGTTTCGCATGGGCGTCATAGCATTTCATCATTCTGCGAAACTGTGTAGCCGTTAATTGCACCGAAAGGTACAGAAAAAGTAGCGGAGTGAGTTTCACGTTCTGTAAAAGGCAAGAAGATGGATAATATCCGCGGATCGAAAATAATGGTCGCCTCGCGCGAACGACCGTTTGAGCGGCAAGCACTTTCTTGAAGGCAAAAGCGGCTTCCATTTCAATCTCCGTCCCGAGGCTTGCTTATATGTGCAGGGAAACCGTCGTCTGATCGAGAGCACCCGGATTTTGTTCCCACGGTGTTCGCGCACAAAGCACCGGCCAAGCGCTCGTCAGAGGCTCGCTACGCCCGTGCTGTAAGGAGATCGGCGACAGAACGGCAGTGTTGTAGGCGTTTCTGAAAAAAAGTAACGAGATACGTTACTTGAAAATAAAAGGAACGCGTTACCGACCTACGTTACCTAAAAATAAAAGGAATGCGTTACCGCTACCGAAAAGAAGTAATGCACATTGTTTCTGCGTTGCTTTTTACGGTACAGGTATATGCATAAGCTCATATATAAAAAAAAAACATTATGTTTACGCAGAAACTGAACATAATCACTTTATCTCTTTCTTACGGTTTCACCTAAATATTCACGAGAGAAAACGCAAAGAAAAACGCAGAAAACTCAGAAATTCACATGGCTTGACGCCTAAAAATAGGGAAAACATTGAGGTGTAATTTATTTAAGACTTAGGAAGAAGTAGTAACGAGTAACGTAACTACGTTACTTGAAATAGTAACGTAAGTACGTTACTTGTTACTGCTTCGACAAGAGTAACGAGTAGGTTACTACGTTACTGAACAAAGTAACGCGTTACCGGTAACGCCGTTACTTGTAACGTGTTACCTCCAAGACTGCAGAACGGACAAAGCGTTACTGCTTGTCATGCCTTGTGGTCATGAGGGTAGGAAAAATATCAGACCTTGACTCGAAGACGCTGTGTGTACTTAATCAATTAATAAATACACTTCCACAGACCCATAGTCTGCTGATCCCGCCGGCAGTGCGGAAAGCGGCTCGAAGTAATCGTAGGCCTCGAGAGACTTGTTGTACGCCTGCACCGTGTCGGCCGTGAACTGGCTTGACGAAAAAACTAAATAAATGACGACGTGAGCCGTCGACGTCGGTGGCAGAAACTTCACGTCGGAAGTCCAGCAGTCTTGGCTTACGGCGTACGGATCGTCGAAGGCAACGCCGTCCAAGCAGAGTTTTCTCGATACCGCTGCCGTTCAGGCTCGGGTAGCGAGCTCAAATAGTCGGGCATAGCATACGACATACGTTGTCAGGAAATACGACGCACAAATAAAGCTAAAAGCCTCCCTACAACGTCAACAACGAGCGCACGCCACACAACGCAATGGCGAAAACACGGAGAGCCGTGCCGCTTTTTCCCACATAGCTTCCGCGCATGCGCGGCCTTCCGGCCGTGTTGGTAAACAGAGCCGCTCCGCGTGTCGGTCTATAGGTGCGACTTACGAACAGAAAAATACGGTGATTGCCGTCACCCTCCTCTGTAGCATCACCAAGCACTACGGAGAGTATCGGCATGTGGTAACTGTCGCAGGCACGTAGCCAGGATTTTGGTTCGGGGGGGGGGGGGGGGGGGGGGCGCCCATGACAAAATGCTGTATGAGGGGAGAGGGGAGAGGAGGTTCCAGCAAAATGGAAGATTTCGGGGGGGGGGGCGGGTCCCATTGCGCCCCCCCCCCCTGGCTACGTGCCTGAACTGTAGTAGGAGATACACATGGCCGGTGCCCGCACGAAGTCACCCAACTGACGCTGCAATAACGATATGTAAAAACAAAATTAAGCTAACGCAGTGGTGGAGCATTGGGCTGCGGATGGAGAGGCGTTGAATTCGACTCCTGATGGTGTATGAGTATATACTGGATCAGTTTGCGTACATTGGTTTGCTAATGTTGCCATGGGAACCAAATGCTTTATCAGGCTGCAGGAATGCCCTACTAGGGTGTATGTATGCGCGGATACACGGACGGCGGGATAAACGGATGCCATATTTGTGGGAGTATTGAGTACCGTTATAATTTATAATGCATTCCACGAATTACATTTTTTATGGATGTTAAGAAAGTGGTACGCTTGTCCCCCTTGAATTGTGACGTCCGTTTTTTGTCTGGTCAATTAAGCCAGTGCAGTATCACTGCTAGCCTTTAGTCCTTAATGTGCGTCACGTGGTCGTTATTACAAACCTACTGGCCGGTACAACGCCCATTCGTATCAACGCTGGAAGAAATTGATTTTGAACTCATTAAGTGAGGTTCTGCTGCGCGACTTACTGAAACCCCCTGCCTGTAAACAAAAACTACCATCATTACAAACGCCAGGTTTATGCTTCGAAATGTGATCTGAGTGAATGCGTCAGTTTCCCTGCCAAACTAATAATTTATTTATTTTTATTTTCATTTTTAAGCACTCTTTATTTGCACAAATATACCGTAGTCCTCTACCGAAATTCCAGGACACATTGCTTCCATTCTTCAGTCTTCTCGCAGTGGAAAAAACTCAATTATTAAAAAAAAAAAAGTATTTGTGTCTGGTGGCTTACAATGTAAAATTGTGACTAATTGTGGACAATGCACGTACGTAGTAATAAAAGCCGAACAACCTGCTCTTTTTTTGTGTGGACTGAGGATTACGTTGGAATGCATACGCTTTCGTTGTGTTTTACGCGTCAACATGTTTTTTTAACCAGGAGAATCCACAGCTTCGTTGATTGAAACGAAGAAAGGCAGCTCGAAGGCGAAGAAACAAGAGAAAGATGCACGGTTCCAGCAAAAGAAGCACGAAGATAAGGGCAAGAAAGTCTCAAAGCCAGGATCTTTCGATTTGCTGCCATGGTGTTTATGTTCCAAAGGTAAGGAAATTGAACCAACTTAGTTAAAGCCAAGATGCAGGCAACCTGTTTTGTTATAAACATTTTAGCTCTCGAGCGTGGTGGGAGAGGGAACAAACACAAACACAAACATGAAGCTTCGTGTCTGTGTATACTTGAGGAGACAAGAATCATATAAAACCACATTTCTGAGTTCTAGTTTGAACAGCCTACAGGCTGTTCATACGTGAATTTAGGAACTTGGGTTTTAAAACCACCCTGGTTCACGTTTAGGTGAAATCGTGCCGATAACTACGGTGGTCTTCCGCCGTCATCTTAATAAGTGTCGGTCTTAATTTAATATGGAGTCACAGTGCGCATGCAAGTTTAGAGAGTTTTACTTATATCGCGTTTTGCGTCATCAAAAGCCGGCGTCTGTCAAAATTCGCTCTCCACTGCTACATCCCTTCCTTTTAACAGTCGAGAAGAACGGATCGTTCGTTTAAGGATTACGGAAAGAGCAATGATGTCCGCATATGGCGCACGAACTTCACTCTAAAAACATGTCTGCGAGATAACTTTTCTGTAGAACAGGAAGGCAGCCAATCACGGCGAATAGAAAGATCCCAGCGGATGATAAACCTCAAAATACGGTTAGACAAGAAAACAAAATACGATGTAGGCAGAGACAAGGAGCAAGTGAAACGTCATGCGCATTGTCCCTGCGCAGATCGCATTTTTCGGGTCTAGTCATATTGTGAGCTTAGTCGTTCGCTGGGATCCTTCTATTGTTCGCCGTGATTGGCTGTCTCCGCATCCTGCAGGAAACTGAACTAGCATACTTTTTTTTTTAGAATGTTGGATAAAGGGTTATCCTACTTACTAAAAGTGTATCCACCGTGTTACTTTGCTGAACGCCGTACCTCTTTCAAACAATCAAACTTGTAGAAATGCAAGTCTCACTGCAAAATCAGTTTACAATGGCACTGCCAATTGTGACGTCCTGCAAATGCAGCGGGCCCTTGTGGTGTCTTACTTGCACCCATGCGGAGACGGTTCCTCACAGGAGCAGACCACAAGTCCAGCCTTCCCTACAGCAAGCCCCGGGAGCGGGGTCGTCTGCCGTCCTTCTCCGAGGAGCCCCCGTCCCGACGGCTCTCGACGGACATCGGGGCCCAGGAAGGGGGCTTCCTGGAGCACCTCTGCCTTTGCTCCGTCTGTCGCACGCAGATGCAGACCTGCCAGCTCCTCGCTCAGCTGGTCTGCGATGCCACTGGCGTCGCCGGTGAGCGCCACCCTTGGAAACCGCGCACAAACACGAGCAGACACAGACATATGCAAAGGGGAAAGCCGAAAGAACCACATCCAGTCCGATCCATTCCATTCTATAAGGTGGAACACCTTATAGATTGGATACGTATTCCGTGTGCTGTCTCCCTATGTATCTGGACATGAGCATGCAGGAGCGCTAACTTAATGTCGAACTTTTGGGTACGCATGAAAAAGGCCTTCATCGTAGTTTCTGAAGTCAGAAGACGCGCGAATGCCAACAGTTTGCTCTAGTACCAGCATTTGTTTGAAGCAAACACTCTGTCCGTGTATAGAGCCGACAAAATGTCCGTTGTTTCAGCAGGTCCCCGCTCGCAAGCCTCCGCACCGCTTGGCTTCGGCGTCTACCAGTACCACCACCAGCAGCAGCAGCAGCAGCAGCACACCAGAGCGGCTTTTGAGCACTCCAGTCCACCCGCCTTTCAGGAATCGTTTGAAAGCTGCCAAGAGGAATACACTATGACGCAAGAGGAAACGTCCAAGGAAACGTCCATGTTCTGTGACGAGGAGGATGACTCAACCTCAGACTCTGGTACGCTATTTATTCACTCGCACGTTGACATTAGAGTGTTTTAGTATTCCGTATAGCCTATAGGAGCAAACGCAAGCGCTGTGCCTTTGCGTTAGCTTGCGTACTCGCGCATGCCCCGTCTTCGCCATGCGCCAATTCAAGGCCGCAGTTTGGGTTCCGCCCACACGCAGTGTGGAACACGCAACGCTAACACAAACGCACACTGCTCAGTGCGTTCGCTCGTATACGCGATACTCAAACTCACTATTGTTAGTATTGCATGCCGTATACCACAGTGCTGGAAAATGACTAACTCTCGCGGTGCTGAAGGTTTTCGAAATGCATTATGCGATGCAGCAATCGTGGAGTTCACGTAAGGACCAAGCCTTTTAAAATAAAAAAATAAGAAAACGTTAGCGTTAAGATAGAATAAAAATATATTATATTATAAACAAAAACGTTAATTTTTAATGGGATAGAAAATGTTATGGTGCACTATCAGATGCTTTCAGTAGTCATTCTGTAAACACTGGGGACTAGTGCTTAAGTGATGCGGAAAAAAAATACGCTCAGAGTTCGCGAAACTATCTTTTTTATACAACCGATGACTATAAAGTTTTTACGGTGATACTAATTTATTAGGGGTGAGCGTAATCGATTAGCCTACCGATTAATCGATGAATGCTTTAATCGCGATAAATTTTTAACCGGTTAATTGGTTAAAGCTTGACTACAAAAGAAAAAAAAAAAAACTAAACATGCAATGCTTCACCACGCAGAAGTGGACGAATACACCTGTATGAAGGTAAACTTCAGGAATTGTTTTTACCTAAAGTAACCTGGAGGGGGCGAGATTTGCAACTCCAACGTTATCGTAGCCCAGCCACTTCAACGCCGTGCGAGTATCCGTTTTAGCGCAGGAGAGGCTACTCGAACAATCAAGCTAGTTCGCTATTGCAAGGAGAATATCAACGAACCTCTCTGCTTCTGCGGCTGAAGTAATAATTTGTGACTGTGGCTGTATTTTGACCGTTCTCAACTGTACCTCAAGGTTGATTTAAAATCCGAAATTGTAAATTGCGCCGTTTATGACATATTCAGCAGAGGCAAAAACAAAAAAGTACTGTTTTTAAACATGCATGCATAGAATGGAACCAAAACGATTACTCGATTAATTAATCGATTAAACGTGGGCGATTAATCAGGTTTTAAAATTATTATTCGACGCAAAATCCTATTTATGTAACAATTATGTGATAAAACAGTAAACTGCTGAACTAATTGTTATTGACATCAATTTCCTTGTTTAACACGTGTTTACAGCTTTGCTCTTTCATCGAGAGTGTTTCCCAGAGGTATGCAAATCGCAAAAGTAACTGTATCAGTAACCGTAGCAACTCATGGACAGAAAGATATAGAATGGTATAGGGACCTATCGCCCTATATCTATTCTTGCGACTTTTTCAATAAAATTAATATATATATATTGTGTGTGTGTGTGCAACGGAGAATTTTTTTTTTGATAAGCATAGTTTAAGTCAACCGAGTCCAAACTATTGCAGAGAAACCTTAGTTTTTGACAACTATGAAGAAAAAAAAAAAGGTCAATATAGGTATCTTCTTTGACTTAGCAATGCGCTCGACTGTCTCGACCATGATATTAATTTGGGCGTCCCTTTAGCGCTGTTTTATTTTTTATAATAAGGATATTCTTTTAGATAAAAACTATTGTCATATGACTTTCGATGTGCTTAGCTTTTTCTAAAATTCCTACTTTCATAACTGTCGCCAATACGTATCCATAGATGAGCATAGGTCCTTTTTGCTCAATAATAAATTTCGTTGTTTTCCAAGCGAGTATTTAGGTCCAGTTTTAATCATTTTTTTATATAAATGTATGGTGCTATCGAATCTGATGTCAAATTTATTATTTACGCAAGCGATAAGAGCATTGTTACTTCTCGTACAAACGGATAACATCTTATTAACAAACTAATAGTGTCCTCTCCAAATTAAGAATCTCTGTTGGAAAATAACTCCTTCATTACGTAATACTAGCAAGAGCAAGA
This sequence comes from Ixodes persulcatus, assembly GCA_013358835.2. Lineage (NCBI taxonomy): Eukaryota > Metazoa > Arthropoda > Arachnida > Ixodida > Ixodidae > Ixodes > Ixodes persulcatus. The sequence goes on along the minus strand of JABSTQ010000143.1, from coordinate 89 downwards.
CCGTGATTTAACTACATATATTCAGGAAGTCAATACAACTTATGTATTCCGTTGAAATATGGCACCGATATATTCACTATGTTGTCAAT
>JABSTQ010000142.1:0-53384 GCA_013358835.2 Ixodes persulcatus | reverse complement strand
GACAGTGACAGTCGTCAAGAGCAGTGTACGGAAAGATCCTAGGTGTTTGTGTTTGAATTACACCACCGTAATAGTGCTGTCTTTGAAGCGAACCTAATTCGAACGCGCTTTTTTTTTTTTACAATACTCTCTCACAGTTAACAATTATATTTATCACGAACCGTGAAACGAGAGTGACGAGGTTCGGAGAATGAGAAGGAAACGTTTTCCGCAAAATGCCAAAGCATGAATGTCGTTCGAACGCTCCTTAGTTCGTCTGCGGCGTACTGGCTGTGGACGGTCACGTTTCGCTACTGCCGAGGTAGGGGCCGATGGCCGATCGCGCGCTCAAGTTGAAGTGGCCGCGCCACGCTGAGCTCGGCCGTGCGACCTCCTCCGGAGTTTGCCCGTGCAAGCTCCGCGGCCCAGCCGTTCCCTCTTACTGGCGGCCACGGTGTGCTGGCGGCCCGAGCCGCTGCGTCCCTTGCGCCGCCATGAAGAGGGCTTCTCTGGTGGCGTCCCTTGGAACTACGCCGCGGCGAAAGCCAACGGGAGCCTCGTTCTTGAAAATATGACGTGCGCCAGCCAATTGCATCCTATACATCAGATTTCTGCTACAGACGATAAGATTCCCTCTATTCGGATTAGGGAGTTTAGGAGCCCCTTGGCGCAGTTTGCTCCATGGTTCGCTCCACGTCGGTTCGCTCCATGGGACAGTTATTGCTTTCGCATTCATAATGTTGTGTTACCGTACAAAAAGAAGCCTTTCAAATTGTGCGAAACAAATTTGACTTATAGTACTTCGGCCACACCTGGCAAAATTGGCATACGTAAAATACGTTTTGCGTCAGTAAGTTTCTGTTTATGCTCCGAGACTCAAACTGCGACTTTTGACGAGAGCGCCATTTGGTTTTCGATATGGTCACGTTATTCTTACACGAGCCAGTGGGAGTGAGGTGCCATCCGCGAGGGAGCCCAGATGCGCCGGGTGACATAGGTGATGGGGCGGCTTCAGAAAACATTTTTCCACTTCCGTAAAACCAAGTGTGGCCATGGTAATGACAATTTTTGTCATTTTCCTCATTAGTCTGTATAGACGTTAGGTTATCGGCTGTTTTGTGTATTGATAAAACAAGGGGGTATATATAGTCAGTGGCTCCGCCGACGACTGATCTCGGTAAGCACGACTGGGGACTCGTTGGCCCGCATAAACCCAGGTGGGTTATTCAGTGCGAAACGTCCCAAACGCTAATATCAATCACGCAAGGACCGCTTGAAGCGTGAAATCTTTCACTCCCATTTTTGTGACCCAAAACGCCAACAAAGAACGGAACGTCCTCCCAAGGACGCGCTCGGGCGATGGACAACCTACTACTCACTGTCGCGATAACCCGCAAAATATCTTCGACCTCAAAAAAAAAAAAGCTTTGAGATGCATTTTTGCTTAAAATTCTGACCGTCAACCCGACGACCTTGTAGATGCAAGCAGTCCGGGGCGCAATAGCACATTGCGCAATTTCAAGGGGTAGTATTAGCGACAAGCTTATAGATGGCGCCAGCTGAGAGCTGGATTTCTGGCATTTTGATGGGCCACAAACTTAGTTAAATTTTATCATAATGAGAATCTCCAGCGAAAAGATATTGTAAGAGATATATTCAAAAAGTATTGGTCTTCAATAATGTGGCGCCTGAATTCGTATTTAGGCCCTGGTTTCTTTTTAGATGTTCATGAAGAACAAACCAAAAAAGGAAATTTTTCAAGCGAGTTTAAGTACCAGTAAAACCATTTTAACATTTAGATCAGGAAGTGTAGCGTTACAATATTACTCAGGTTTTTTTATTATCTTTCTAATAAAATCATTTTCAATTCAATCCGTTCGGTGGTTGCTGAGAAAAAATATCAAAAAGTTGCCATTGGAATTGCATAGGGCTTGGGAGCTGCAATATTCTCTTAAGGCTGGTTCACACACTTGCAACGATTACGTTCGCATGCAACCGAAACGACCGTAACGACAAAAACACCGCAACAACCGTGGCTCATGGGTTGCTTCGCGAAGCTACCCCTTGCATCACTTGCCATGCTGTGTTCGGCGAACGCTTGTCCCGGTGACTTTGTCGTTACGGTCGTTTCGGTTGCATGCGAACGCAACCAACGCAGATGTGTGAACCAGCCTTTAAGGCTGGTTCACACAGCCCCGATTCAATACGTTACATTACGTAAACTTACGTACAAGCCACCGGGATATCTGTGCTTCATGTCAAGCGTGGCTACCACTTCTAGGAGGTATAACTGGCACGCGACATTCGAGACATGAATGTTTCGGTAACTTAGACTTTACGTAAGAAAACGGTGCTCTGTGAACCAGTCTTTAAAGGTTGAACTTGCCGTCCTAGCTCGTCGTCACCGAAACATTTGTGTTCAGAGTGTCGCGTGCCAGGCTATTTCTTGAATTGGTATGCCTCGCTTAGTACGAAGCACAGATCTCCCGGTGACTTGGTCTTAAGCTTTCGTAACGTAACGTAACGTAAAAAAACGGGTGTGTACGAACCAGCCTTTACTTATTCCACAACAACGCAGTTTGAGATACATGCGATGTAGGGAATAACCTCGATGCGATTGGGGTCCGAAGATATTGGCATGTCTTGAATTTCCCAGCTGCACGTCCGTTCTGTGCACGGAAGGCACAGTGCGGTACTACGAAAACCAAGCACGTCGGTGTTCAACTTCAAGAATATATTTCTCTCTTGAAACAAATTTTTCCTCCGATACATTTTGCTTAATTACAAGGTAACACGCTGATGTTCATAATGAGCCGTTCAGCATATTTTCACGAGAGGGGCCTTTTTGCTTATTTTCTGTCTGAAGCTTCATCAAACGAGAGTTTTTGGTAATTCAGGTTTATTTTCTGGAAACGTCGTCGCTGTATTGTTCTAAAACAATTTTAAGCATAAAGTATCATAACAACCCAGTCCAGATAAGCGTTTCAATAATTTTCAATGTCAACAGTGCTTTTTGTCTTAAATGCTGGACATGTCTCGTGTTCTTAAGGTTGTTTTTTTTTTTCTGAAATATCGAAACAAAAAGCTCCTACATAATATGAATTCCGGCATCATACAAAATAATAATCTCAGCAGAGTACGTGAAAGTCAATGATATCTTTATTTAATCACTTAGAAATCTTTAAATATGTTTTAAGTCTCGCTCTCGCATGGGGCGAAGCGCTGATGCAGCGCTGTTCAAGTGTCGTCAGCTCCTTATCGTCTGCCAAGAGCAACAGTTTTGACGGCGCGATACAAAGCCGATGAACGCTCCCGTCAGCACGCTCTTAGCGCAAAGTCAGCGCTGCGCTTATTGGCGATGTGAGCGATCGAAAGCGTAGCTGTGGTCGGCCCACCACAGTTGGCCGAATGCTGACTATGACGTCAGCAGAGGATGTCAAATCGACGCAAATAAGAGTAATGTAAAAAATTCAATTTTGACGGTGTGGGCAGTATTACTTTGAGAGCGCTATGATTTCAGGCTTTCACTATGCTCATTACAAACACCATTGAACTTGTTCTTCACAAGGTAATGACGTCACGAAAGGTAACCAAACGAGGGCGCCACCGAAACATCTCGCCGCTAATAGCGCTCCACTTCATGTGTGAACAGGCCTTAACTTATAGACCCTTTTCATGGCAAACGCCACCAGGAGGTGTTCTAGTCTTTGACGTCCCAGAAAACTTCCGGTTCATAAAACGTATGAACAAAGCCCACCCTAACACCGCTGTTTGAAATGTAGATACAACATTTAACCACCAATTCTCCACGTGAACGCCAAAAGAACGAAGAAGAACGAGATATGTTAAGTATTTTCGAATACTCTTGTAAACCAACTTGCCTCCTCCAAGACGTTAAATTGACCAGCCGAGGGCCCTCGTTAAATCTCCAACTTTGATGTGCGTGTAGCGTTTCTGCTTTCTAGCACTGGCGACTTAGGCAAGCTCAACACACTTGCAAAGACGGAGCGACCGGAAGTTGCTTGGGACGCAGGAGGCAGTTCATGTTTGTAAACAGCAAAAGGGTCTATACCGAGCTCGGCTTCGCTGGAGAAATTTCAGAAAACGGTCATGTCATCAAACTTTTTTTTTATACATAACATTTTTTTCTTTCTTGAAAGTACATTTAGAATTTAGCAAACAACCACGATCTTTTTCAAAGAAATCTGCAATGGTCGGTATTACCGCCCAGGACCTTTGGCATTGAAAGATGTTTGTCCTGTCCGTCCTCTTTGTTTACTCTTTCGTATATTTTTGAATCTATTACCAACGCGCGCAATCCAAGCTTATTCCGATGTTACGTTTATTTCGGAATTTTATCTCCCGGGACCACTTTGGCCGCAGATGAGCCGACTTTTCAAGTGCCGGCTCTTCTGAACTAAGAATAAAGAGCCAAATATGCAATATATTGAGTACCTTCTGAGGCTTCTTTGTGACGTCGGATATTCCGGATGGAAGCTAAAAAGCACTATCTCCATGCGAAGAAACACAGGCCAAGGTTTTCTCCTAGAAAACATACAGAGGCGATTTTGAGCACGAAGTACATCACGGGAAACTGCCTTGTGTATTGTCACGAATGACAATTGATGAGGCGACGAAAACATAAAAAGATAAACGTTTAATGGGGCGAACTTGAGCCCAAAAGAAAAAGGGAACAGAAGATAACAATAGAGCGCCACGGGCATCGATGGCGGCGTAACATCAGGATCGAACGCTGGGGAGAGACTGACTGTGTACAGACGTCGGTGTCTGGAACAATCGGCGTAGAAGATTCGGCGCGTAGAACATTCTGACCTCGAACATACGACAGAGTTCTCGAATTTACAAGAATACTAAATTGCAAGAATAAATAAAAGACGCGTCGCTCCCAGGAATCGGACCCTGGCTCTTCGCGTGGGAAGCAAGCACGATAACCGTTAGGGCACGGTCGCGCTGCCTACTTCGCCAGCTACGCGCGCCGCATTACTCCCCCCTTTAAAAAGTGCATCGCCTCGATGCAACGCAAAACAAAAAAAAGCAAATAAAAAGAACGGCAAACTAAAGAGTCATTTAGAACACATTAGACCCACAGTCCTACCGAGCGTAGTACGGCTTCAGGCGCACGACGTGGACGACTTCAGGTCGAGGCGGACGGCGTGATGATGTTCTTCTTCCGTCGGGCATCACCTCGTATAGTACAAATCTCCAAGTCGACGAAGTACCTCGTAGGGTCCGATATACCGTTTTAGGAGTTTCTCGCTGAGACCCAACGGCGAATCGGTGTCCAGACCCACACCCTGTCTCCGGGCTTGAAGTGGACGTCCCGACGACGAAGGTCGTAGCGGCCAGTGTCGACACGTTGTTGGGCTTTAATCCGGAGTCTGGCGAGCTGACGGACCCCTTCTGCCCGTTGGGCAGCCACCTGGGCGTCGTCGCTTCCGTCGACAGCCGGTTCGCGAAGTAACACCGCGTCCAGCATTGTCGTTACTTTGCGACCATGAACCAGTTGAAAGGGTGTCACCCCGGTGGTTTCTTGCACGCCGGTGTTGTAGGCAAATGTGACGTACGGCGACACCTCGTCCCATGTCTTGTACTCCACGTCGACGTACATGGAGATCATGTCGGCGATGGTCTTCTTGAGTCTCTCCGTCAGCCCGTTCGTCTGCGGGTGGTACGCCGTGGTGCAACATCGTTCCCCATCTCAGGGTTTCCAAGATGTCTAATAATTAAGTTTATGCATAAAGATATTTGATTTACCCAGTGAAATAAACTATGTTATATTTCTATACATATTAGTTACGACTGGGGGAACAACATAGATAACTCAACTCCATCGAAAGACAACGTGCTGCTAGATCCATAAAGACAGGCTCATTTGTTCAAGTGTATATGATTTAACATTGGTTATTTTAACGCTAATTAGTGTCATTTGTGAGGACTGTAATATACTGAGAAGCTATTTATTAGGAAAATGCAATAAACAAAGCGTCTAGCCTCGTTTTGAACAAGGAGAATATTCTACCTGAAGCGTCTCTAATGTCCCCTAATATATCTAAAATGGTTTAACGTTTGAAGCTAAGGCCAACGCCTTTCCAAATTTATTAACACATCTTTCTAAAAATATTGTCGACGCTCACACAATATTATGAATGCTATATTTCTAAGACGAGCTTAATTTATGCGGGGCTGCTAGCTGGTAACGAGCAGAGCCGTATATAAAGAGAGTTCGCCAATTCACTGAAATGGCCCACGCAAACACAAAAGTGTCATTTGTCGGAGGAGGGTTGTACTTACATGTCTGCGAATGCATCCTCTGGTCAATCACCAAAATTGCCAGTAGTGGAAGTGGCCAAATATTCTAAACATAAATCGCGTAATTTCTCTTAAGATTGCTGCAGTGGAAGGCGACTAAACATACTCTAAACTATGAAATACAATCTAGACCTTCAAAGCAACTTTAAAGATCGATTCATTTGTGATACTCCAAGTAAAACTTCAAAAATTGTTTATTCGGTCCTGGGTTGGTCACGACATCACCTGAGTGGAGATGCATCGGGACCAACCCAGGACCGAATAAAACGAACAAGAATAGCCTAGCTAACCCGGGGCCCAAATCCCAATGTAGACGTAATTCAACCACCGAGCACTCGACGACTGCAGATGGTAGTTGTAGTGATGTCGACTATGCAGATGTTGGTGACCAGCTCTCAATTCCAAACATGCTTGCTCAATTGCTCGCAGGTCATAGGAGACCGGCTCAAGATATTGCCAAGATCAAGGTTTTTTACCTGTCAAAGAACTCCCGATTTGTTGCTCTCGAGTCACGTGTGGCTGCTCTTGAGTCATTGCATAGTATGTCTGGTGACTCTGGTGCACCTGGTGTTAATTTTCTCACTGAGTTTAATTCACTCACTGATGTGTCATATAGGCTCGTTTCAAAAAAAGACGACTTAGAAATCCGCTCCCGCAGAAACAGTCTTATCTTGCACGGACTCTCAGAACAAGCTAACGAAAAGAATCAAGTGTTGATGTCCAATGTTTTAAAGTTTTTCTATGAAATTATGAAGTTAGATTTTTCTGAAAGACTTCTTGTCCTGAAGAACAATGTCATGCTTAAGGCTCGGAGTTTCGTATATCGGAAGATTTCTCCCCTCACGTGCGTTCAATTCGGAAAAAAACGTGCGACGCGTCCGCTTCTTTTCGGAACAATGCCTCCTGTGTCCGCTTTCGTTTTGACAACGTATTTATTGATAACGTTAGATATAATTCGGATGGTGTCACCAACGCATTAGTGAAGTGTACTAAACGCACTGCTGAGGCTACCGTTGCAGCCTCTTCTACCAGTCATTGTTGACTCCGGCGTGGTTGCCAGGACCTTTGTTTTATTAATGTTAATGTTACGAGCTTAATAAACCAATTCCCCAACTTTCTCTTATTAGTTTCGTCCCACTCCGCTCACGTTGTTTGCGTCACGGGAAAAATGGCTACATGATGGCATATATGATACCGAAGTAAAACCACCAGGTTATTGTGTGATTAGAGGCGATAGAAATCGCGGTAGGGGCGGTGCTGCTCCTCTTTTCTTACGGTCCGACATCAAGTTCTTTGTAATTAAAAAAATTCAGAAATTGAATCAGTATGGTGCAAGCTTTACTTTCAAAGTATGTCCATAGTAGTTGGCGTCGTTTACAGTCCGCCTGGCTCTCGTATCGATCAGACACACGCCCTATGTAACTTTATGCACGTGCACAATCTATATTCCTCAAAGCTAATATCTATGAGCGATTTTAATCTGCCTGGCTTCCGGTCTTTGTTATCAGTTACCGGTCACGATGCTTCAATATGTTGACAGTTGCCAAACTTTTCGTTGTGATGTGGTCTAAAACAAGTAATCCAGCAGTGTACTAGACAGACGTCAGTCTTAGACTTGGTTTTCATTAGTTCACCTCTTCTTAAATACGGTTTTAAATGTGAGCTCGTTAATGTCATATCAGATCACAAGGATGTTTTGGTTTCAATCACTTGGTCTGTTTCAAAAACGCGTCTTGTTTATTTCATGTTACGCGACTTTAACGGTGCAGACGATGTGTCAATTTTTGACATACTAAGTGGTTCTTTTGATAGCTTCGAGCAGCTCAGTACCTTCAGTGATGTAGATTCTCTGGTTATTTTTTTTTTTCGAACAGATTGTTGGACTCTGTACCCAGCGTTTCGTTCTTACCAAAACTAAGAAAATATTTTTGTTCCGTTCCTTGTTTAACACGAGAAATATTGCATTTATCACGGCGTGTCATTAGACTCCGGCGCGTAAGACGTTCCGGTGATCCAGATAAGATTGCCCGATTTAACGAAGCGAAGGAGGAACTTTGACTTAAAACAAACTCAGCGAAGGACTTCTATTTTCTATTTACACTGCAAAATGTAATGAAAAGCAACCCACGCAAATTTTGGCAATAGATTTTATCCTGCAGTTCTAATTCAGACTCTTTTACAATTCATGACGTAGCCAGTAGCGACCCACCAACAATCGCCACTGCGTTCAATGCATACTACCAATCGGTGTTTACAATTAACAATTTTGAAAATTCTTTCATTAATAATCCACATTCTACAATTCGTGATGTAACTGTGTGTGATAAGGGCGTGCTAAACATTGTGTTGAATTTAGATGCTAAAAAAAAAGGCCCTGGCCCTGACAACATTCATAATTGGTTTCTTGTTCGGTATTCTCTTTGGACTAGTCGGTACCTCGCTATTATTTTTCAAAAATCGCTGTCAACCCCAACAGTTCAATCATTTTAGAAACTTGCAAACGTCCTTTCTTTTTATAAATGCCGCGACAAACATTCGTTAACTAATTTGGGGCCCCTTTCTTTAACATCTCATTTATGCAAATTATTAGAACACATAATCTACAAACACATCATGGTGTTCCTTGAAACTAACAACATTTTATGTGATCGTCCACTCGAATTTCAACTTGGTTACAGCACAATTTGAGAACTAACTGAATTTGCTCACGACATCACTCTGTCTCCTGACATTGGCAGCCCAATGGATGCTATATCCATAGACCTATCTAAAACCTTCGATACCGTTCCTCACTCTAAACGTTTACACAAACTTATTGTGATACCAAACAACCCTTCCTCGTTAACTGGATGTCAAGTTTTCTTTCCCATCGCTCACAGTATGTATGTCATAACTCGTCCAAATTTTCTATTGCTGATGTGTCATCAGGTCTCCCACAAGGCTCTGTTCTCGGTCCGTCTCTTTCCTTGCTCTACATCAACGATTTACCACTTAACGTGGCCACTAAAATACGTCTTTACGCAGACGACTGCGTCCTGTACCACACGACTAACTCCCCTGAAGACCATAACTTCCATAACAGTTCATTTGCAAGCTTCTGCGCCTGGGGTAACACCTGTCAAATGACCATAAACTTTCTCAAAACCATCTTAATCTATTTTCCAAGCGTACGCTCCGTTCCATGTTCTTATATTCATTTAATTGCTATACACTGGAAAGAGTTCTTGAATCTTGGTCTTCTTTTCTCGCAAGACATGTCTTGGTGAAAGCACATCAATTCCACCAGCAAGAAAGCACCTAAAATTCTATACTATATTCAACGTACCCTAATACCCCGCAAGAAACAAAACCGCAAGAAACAAAACGCCCCGCAAGAACCCAAACTTCTAACATATCAAACACTAATACGCCCTATCCTCGAGTATGGTTCAATCATCTAGAAATCCCTGAAATCAACCTGATATTAACAAAATCGAATCAGTCCGAAAGAATGCAATACGTTTTATTTTCCGTCGCTACTACAGAGATTTGTTCCCATCCTTTAACCTTTCTGCTCTTAGCTTAAAGGGGCACTCAAGCGGTTTTTGGGGAAGCTACTTTTTGGTGCGATGGTGTTAAGGAAGTGTCAGTAAATGAGTATCTTCAGTTTTAGAAGCCAGAACCGCCTATTAATCACGCAGGAATAAAATACGCGCGGACTCTTTTCTGTACCTGCGCCGACCAATTAAATTATCGTATGTTTGACAATTTTGGCGGCCTTTGTAAAGTTTCGCTAAAGAAACAATTTTCAGTTCATTTAGATATGTTGTGCATGATAATTTCACAAGACGTAAAATAGTTCTAGTTTAGAATACGCGATACTGCAATTATCGTTTCACAAACAAGGGACTACGTTTTCTCCTTGCCTTCCTCCGCGGGGGGTGAATTTCCCTTTCACCCGGGATGCGCGGAAGCGCACGTATCTGCGCGAGTTGCATGCCGGTCGTACCGGTCGCGGCCCGCGGGCCGGCTCCTTTTATCCGTAAACGTGGTGTCGGTGGTGAACGTCGACGTGGACGGAGTAGTGAAAGCTCATTGCTCCGTGTAAAAGCTCTATCCTTGACTGTGAAGTTTCGTCGTGCGTCGCTATGATAACCCAGCACGGACTAGAAGGGAAGATCCACCTACTCGTGCGGCGATGTCGTGGCGGCACTCTCAAGACAACAGAAATGCCCGTGCCGTCCTGTTTGTTTACTTCGACTACAGTGGTGCTTTCTAAGCATTTGTGTCCTCGAACATCGCCCGGATTTCTTATTTGGCGCATTTCATGCGTGTGCTCAAGTTCAAGGTATTACTGGCGCGTACCGTATAAAGGATGCGAATTTTCAGGCGTTTTCATCACCGGAGAAAAGTGATTAGTGTTAGCAATCCTGAACACTCGCAACGTCTATCTGTGATCGCGAAATCATATTTCTACGTTGCTATTTCGCTGCTAAGATTACATCGTCTTTTAAAATCGTAGAAAAGGCGTGTGGCGATATTTGTACTATTGGCAATGTCGTGTATTAGGGTCGTGATCGTCCAAGACGGCGTACTGCATCTTTTTCTTTTCTTCATCCACTGTACCCTGCAAGCCTAGCAAGAAAAAATAATAATAAAGCTTTAGGCTATAGAAAACTGTCTGTCTATATTCTGTTGCGGCATTGAGTAGCAGTGCGTCCCCTTTTTAGAGGCGCCGCTGAAACAGCTGACGGCGGCGTATAGAAGCGGTCGTCGTGCTGACGACCCACTGCGCTTGTTGCAGTGGTTGCAGGTGTGTGTACGCGCGGCGCAGAGCGGTCGTTCCGGTTCCAACGGACGCAGTCGTAGGTACGCGCTCGTTGCACATGTCTGAACCAGCCTTTCCCCGTCCTCCCGAGGTGAAAGTCAACGTGGCGACCTCGTTTGACATCACGTACCAGAGGTAACGCTGCGATGTCAAACGTTGGTTTGGTTCCGACTTGCCCCAACCGCAAATCGAAGAACGCCCGGAAAGGTCTGCGTTTCGTCGTCCTCGGAAACCGAACACGACTCCGAAGCGCTGCTATTGTCCACATCGCACGTCGGAGTGGCGTCATAGGAAATCATCCCCAGGTCGGCTGTCGGCCGAAAAATTTCAACCTCTAATGGCGTCAGGTCCTCGAGCGTAGAGAACTCCGCCATGATCGAAGCTCGAATGACAAAAAAGTTCGGCCGATGCGGCTACCTCGGGATCACTGCGCGACGGAACGTCGTCCAGCGCCATTGGCCCGAGATCTTTTTGATAAGCGTGCGATGACCAATGAGAGTGGTTTTGTTTTCGGATGGATCCGAGGTTTGCGGCGTTCAATTACATTTTTATTAAAGAAATAATCACCGTATCACTATACTTTTTGGTTTTTAGGGATACTTGGGGCGTCTAAATTCAGCTGTCATCATGAAAACACGAACTCAGAAACCACTTCAGTGCCCCTTTAAGTTCTCTTTCCAATAGACGTCACACTGAAAGCATTGAAGTCCTATACGCTCTTGTAAACTCGCCACGTCAGACCTCGTTAGGTACATACATAAGGTTTCACGTAGGGTCATCTACAAGGAGCCACCATGACCTAAACATTTCACCGTTTTATGCACGTACTGACATGTTTAAATACAGTTTTTCCTTAGATCAATTGAACATTAAAATCTACTATCCGGTAACATCCGTTTATTACCTCCAGACGAGTTTCTGTGTGGGGATGACAGTGGTTCATCTTACTTCAAAATGTATTATGTTTTCTCTGTCTTATCTTCAATTGCGATTTCCCCCCACCCTCCCCAACTTCTGCATTAGCCCCGACGGGGCTGCAGTATATAAAAAAAAGGACACTCAATGTTTGTTGTAGTAATATTAATCATCAAAATCATTTAAAACTGTTAGATGCAGTATTGGCATTTTTAAAACTTTCCCTGTTCACCGGATGATCACCTGCTCTTATATCCCAGCTTCAGGCAAGAAGTGACGAATCTACAAGCCCATCTCAAAAGGAGCCCGAGCCATCCACGAAGCTCAAAGACATTGATAGGAAATTAAAATCAGTAAGACTTACATTATAAATATCTAGCTGAGAGTAGGCGTACGAGTTGGATGGAAGCAAGTATGTTATTTTGCTTTCCCAGGAAGGGTGGCTTCAGCTTTTAAAGGATATCTTCCAAGAAGCGTCAGTGAACTTAACTGGAGAAGAAGAGGTGAATACTTTCAATGAAGGATTCCTCAAGCGTGTTATGAAGTTGCTTAATGAAACATCTGGGTAAGAAAAAAGGCGATACAAAGTAATTTAACTCTTAACAAAAGCCGTCGTCAATGTGCTAGATTTTTGTTTTGTTTTAACAAAATGTTTTACGTGCTTGTTTACGAAAGAATTACAGTTATCTTGGACAACTTGGTAGAAACTAACATAGGTGTAAATAAAATATTAAGCCAGATAAGAACAAACTTAGCAGTTATGACTGTCTCTCAGGTATTTACATTTCATAATGATTTGTTAATTCCTACCGTTTTCTAAACCTAGTCGTCCGGTATATTCGATGATTCATCGAGTAATTTTACTGAATATTTTATTCTTGAGTTGATTTATAAGCACTAATTACACAAATTATGCGTGTCTACGGCACTCTTAAAACAAACAATAATTATGCAAAGAATATTGTGCGATGACGTTTTCACAGAATTACAAATCTTAATGCTATTATTAAAAGAAAGAAAAAAAAACTGCGAGGCACCAAACTGTATATTCCCTAGAATAGTAATGAAGACCTCATGACATACAAACGTTTTGCCTGCATACGCATGACATTTAGCAACCCTTTCTGAATTTTGCGCAACTAAAAAAAGACCCGCATATATGAGATGGCAAAGGTTGGGCTTCGGCATTGTAAGTGAATATGCGAGCCAGAAATAATTGATCTACCGTTTTTCCCTTAGGGTGATAGTGAACAACTATTTTGGATGGAGACTTTTGTATAAATTAGGTCCGATATCTTCGCATAATATGACAACACTCAACTTTAATTTCAACAAAGTGTGGAGGGGACTCCAGGGACCGGAGCCGCGATGGAGACATTGCGTCAGCGCTTTGAACGATCCCCTTGACCCCATAATCGGCAACGGTCTGGGAAAGCTGTATGTGGATAAGTACTTTAATTCAACGCAGAAACAAGATGTAAGTATCCTACAAGTAAACATTGTCAACAGTTTTGTAATAATAACCCCACCCTGAAGCTAACAGAGATGTTAGGTTGTTTTATCCCGGACCTCGATTGGAAACGTACGAGGTATCTATATCCACCTGGACCGGGTGAAAACGTGAGTGAGGATGCCGGTTGCTGGTATTGTACATGCTGGAGGAGGCTTTTTTTATGTAGCCGACAGGAGGCCGTTACCAAATATTTAAGCTTATGAAGTAATAGATAAATCAAATGGAACTTTACTGATACGTAACACAATTACATAAGACAGAACTGATGCAAAAAAAAAAAAATATTACCTAACGGCCGTGTACGGTTTACGTAATTTCACAATCAAAAGACGGACATTTTGTCATCAAGGGTCCTCCCGCGTACATTGAGGACGCCGGCTAACTTGTAGCCGGAGAGCAGGGGCTGTTTCGCACTACAGAAGTAATGCGGCACACGGCGGGAAAAATGGCCCGTGCACGGGTCAGTTCAAACTCAACAATCTCCCCTCCCGCCAGAGGTTATGTCCACTGATCTCTATTGTAGTAGACTGGATCGCGGACTGCGGCCTCGGCAGCTGGGGTCGAGTGTCGCCACCGGTGGCCATTGATTGACACCAGCCAATGCATTCGACTCTATGGGAAAAACACGAAAAAGTAACGTTTCCCCCGTTTCTACGTTGTTGTCGGCACTGAAACGTTTTGGCTGTTTTTCGATAAGCCCGTCAAATAGCTTGCGTACAAACATTAAAACTGACAGCCCTCGCAGTTCTTATAAATAAATATTTTGTGGTCGAGAGCGACTCCGCTGAGCGGAAGATGTAGTGCTGCTCAATGAGGCTAGAGTTACCTAGAGTTACCGCGGAGTCGGTGCCGGTTTCGCTGAGTTGGGCTAGCAGACGACAAGCTCGAAGTCTTTGCTACGCGGAATTCGCTCACTCCCGGAAAGCCGCTGTCGAGATTGAACTTCTTTGTCATTCATCAACTGCTGGGCTTCCCCGAGGACGGTCTCATTAACGGCAGGTTTCTTTGTTTACTCTACTACGAGAGCAAGCTTGCCAGCTCAGCCGTAGGTGCTCCGGTACTTTAGATTTTTTTAAATCGGCGTTCGAACGTTCGACAAATGCTAATTCGATCTCCAAACACCCGACATTCTCGTCCAGCTCGCTTGTACCTTTGCATTTAATTGCAGTTTAACCCGACATAAGGATCGCAGCACACCATAAGATACTCGCGTCCGAGCACAGCTTACATGCTCCAATATTCTTACTTTTGTGCGTTTCTCCCATAGACTTGCGTGTATTGCCTGGTGTCAAGCAATGGCGCCGCCGGTGGCCACATTGACGGGCTCCCGATCCGTGATCCTACTACTACAGCCTACTACAATGGAGATCAGTGGTTATGTCAGTGCGCCGAGGCCTGTCCTGTTCAATCAGGGTCTAGGTAGAACCCCATTGGGCACAGGCCTCGACGGTTCAACGGCCAATCGGACGGGCAACACCACCCTCACCGGAAAGCCAAGGTGCCAGCTCCCAACTTCAGGTCCGCGGCTCAGAGCCTAAACATTAAGACACGAGCCCTGGTTCCCTTTTGGTTAAAAAGCACGGAAGCGACGAGAACAAAGCAGAGAACAAACACGACAGACAAACGCTTACTCACAACTGGCAGTTTCCCTCTCTTTTCTCTATGTGGCCTCTGTTGTTTTATTAAATTGCCTGTTGCGAGTGACCACTTGTCTGTCGTGTTTGTTTTATTCGATGTCATTGTCTTTTGCGTGCTTTTAAACAGGAGGAATACCTACAAACGAGCTCAGTGTTCAACTCTTTAAGACCCTTTGTTGGTTTCTGGCATGCAAAAATAAACGGAATTCGATAATTCCGGCGAGAATCGCCAAAACATGCATCATGAGGAAAATGGTTCCACCACCACGGAGCGCGAGGATTAGGTACGTTAAAAACCTGGATAAACGGCGAACATTCCCGACACAACACATGTGTTTCGCAAACGTAAGCGCAGCGAAGGACCACACAGGATCATAAGAATACGGAGACCACCTTCGGGGTTTTACCCGATGCTGCGTCTACGCCTGCTTATAAACCTCGGTCGCGCTAAGGTTACCCGCATTTAGACTAGACTCCCCCCCCCCCCCCCCCCCCCCCATACACTTGAACACGATCCGAGGTCTCCTCCAGCTCGGCTGGCGTCCGAGACCCGCGTTGTGGGCGCTTCGTCTGACTTACAAAAACGGCCTGCCCATTGGCAAGTGTACTTAGGTCTTCTGCTGGCTGTATACGCCTCGCAAGTGGGCTCATTTTCGTCTTCTGCGCATGAGAAAGGAAGTAGCGGTGACGTCAGAACGCCGAGCCCTGATTGGCTGATCGCGACCCCCTATCTGAGCGTCGTCTGCTCCTTTGCAACGTCGTCTGCTCGCAACGCCCCCTTCTGCGTCTGTCTTACCTTTCCTGCGACTTTCGGAAGTGCAGGTCTTTACGAGCGAGCTCGACTTCGCTGTTCAGAGAGGGCAGACGAAATAACTCGAGCGGTACGTTGTTTTTGTCTAACAACTAGCAGACGCGCATCAAGGAGAGAAGTCAAAAGACCCACTGGAGAGGGGTCCCGAGGCGCCGAGGTTTGTTTGCTAAGAACTGAGAGTGAGCGTGTTAATGTCCGCAAGTTTCCTCCCAAATACTTTTTCCCTCCTTTCGTGTGCGGCGAGTCTCCTCACTCTTTAACGGCGACGGCGGGTTTTGGCTTTACGTCTGCTAGTCAAAGCGATGGCTGCTTTACCTTTCCTGCGTCTGTCGGAGAATCACCGCTTTTTCACCGGCGAGGGTCACCGCTGCCTCGGAAAACAAGGAGATGACAAGTGGAAGACAATGACCTCTTAATCTCAAATTGAGGACAGCGATCAAAGTATAAGACGGGAAGGGTTCAAAAGGGTCGTGTGGGCATATTCCATTCAGCACGCCAGCCGGTCGTGGGCAGACGGTCTTGGCCAAGGACCGTCGGAGCACCGCTGCGCCGCTGCTAGCCCTATCTGCCGAGCTCGCTTGGACGGGCTCAGTGGAATCGTGGCCGTTGGACCATTTCCCGGGTGTTTGTGGATCCAGCGTTCTTGTTCGTCGTGGTTTATTTCAAGTACTTTTTGCTTTTTCTCTTGCTGCTTGAAGTCGGGACGCGTGAGAAGAGCACGTACAAAAATAAACGTCCGTTGGTCGTCGCGACCAAGTACCTGAGCGACGCTGTCGGCCATGATAAGTTGATCGTAAGAAGTGCGTAAGACAGCTTCGGAGCTGTCGTAGGATCCCGTCGTAACCTGCGCAAAAATTACGACAATTCCGTTTCGTGAATACGAATTTGTTCTCACGTTTTGTCTTACGCACATTTTTGGCGTAAGATCGTTTCGTGAATCTGGCCTCTGCACTTTCGAAAGTCGCAGAAAAGGTAAGAAGACGCAGACGACGTTGCGAGCAGACGACGCTCAGATAGGGGGTCGCGATCAGCCAATCAGGGCTCGGTGTTCTGACGTCACCGCTACCCCCTGCGCAAGAAGCAGACGAACTTGCCCTCCGCATAGGTCTGTGTGTCTGGATGCTCCTGCCCTTGGGTTAGCGGGAGACGTGCGGGCTAGAGTCACTAAATAAAGCTACGCTTTCAGAGTACCGCATTCCTTTTCTTTGGCACTTTGCCGACAATACAGTCGCTCTATTCAACAATATTCTGGTTCGCTGCGGCATCATTGGACAGCGGCAGTCACGTGAGTGGCTATCATCATCATCGCGGTTTTTCAACGCCACCATCTTGGGTCCAGCGATCCGCTGCCTGCTGCTGTTTAACTGTTTACTGCGCGCGCACGCCGAAGTCCGTCGCTCAGCACGCACTTATTCCTTCTTATGACGAGATACGAACAACACGACCTTGATTCGGTGCCACAGCTGCGTCTACGGCAGCAGGCGCAGGCAACGGCTACAGCTCGGCTTGGCTTAGCTACAGGCACCCCTCCATCTGCACCGCGGACCCAAGATGGCGGCGCCTGACGCGCTTCAGACGCGTAGTTTGAGAGTTTCGGTACTCTGAAAGCGTAGCTTTATTTAGTGACTCTAGTGCGGGCAATTGCCCGCCGTCAGAAAGATACAAATCCGCTAGTGATGGAAAGACAATGCGCCGAGAAAGTGAGGGAGAGGAGGACCCGAGAGCGCGCGGTTACGTCAGAACGCCGAGCTCTCATTGGAAAGATTAGTGGGTAGACCTAAAGCTAGCTGCTGTGTCGCCACTGCACTCGGCGAACGCGTTAAAACAAAAAAAAACAAAAAAACGGCGTCCGGCGTTTGGCTTTCGCATTCGAACGCGTTCGGCGAGTACAGTGGAAATAAAGGCATCTTGCGTTAGGTCTACCAACTAATATTTCCAATCAGAGCTCGCCGTTCTCACGTACCCGCGCGCTCTCGTCTCTTCTTTTCCCGTAATTGCTTGGTGCATACGTTCAGTACGTACCTGGACCTATAAAAAAATTCTTCAAACAAAACGCCACGTCAACGGCGCGAAAAAATGTGGCCAAACCTACACTAACTTTGCTCGAAAAAAGAGAAATTAAACAACACGCATTTATGACAATGTGCAAACTGGTAAGTAGTAGCTCATTTTAGCACAACATGTTCATTACTTTCTTATTCTATGAACTTATAGTCTACAGATTGTTATTTTATTTTATTTGTGAAAAATAGGACCGGTACAAACCAATTTTATATATATAATATAAATTGATTTTTATCGTCATTTTGCCGCTAGCGCCTTTAGAGTGGAAACAATCTATTTTCATTCTCTTGCTGCGTGCAGCAAATAATTTATGTGTGAAATTTGAAACGCATATCGAACATCATAAAAAAGCATTTCTCGGAATGCGATTACTGTAAAACTCTTTATTTTCGCGGCCACTATTTTTCGCGAATCGGTCATAGAGGACATAATCGCGGCCACTAAATATAGCGAATTCCAGACGCCTGCTTTGAAACTCTTAAGGACCGAAATTTTCGCGTGCCCTTGAATTTCGCGAATTTTTCAGTTCGCAAAATTCGCAAAATGAAGGACTCGTAAACATTAAGAGTTTTACAGTATGCACCTATTTTCAGGTTGAATCAATTGCCGAAAATCTTAGAGACGCTCTAGGAGCTGTTATCCAAAGTTACACATGGATGGACAATGACACCAAAGAAAAGGCAAAGAAAAAGGTAATTTGGTTCGAAATCAGAACTAAAATATTTGACGGATTTATATACTAAATAATGTTTATTGTTTTGCTTGCAGCTTAAGAATCTTGTTTTTAAATTAGGCTACCCCGAAGAAATAAATCAAGAAGATGTTTTAAAAGACCTCTATAAACACGTGAGCATAATGACGTACAATTTTATCAACATGTGTACAATGTGTCTTAGTAGTGCATCACATAAATAAAAAAAATAAGAACTATATCCATGCAATTGACCATTTGCGTAATGTAGAGCGCCATCTTGTAGCCAACCGAGGACTACGTCCGATATCTCGGTAGCGGCGAGAAAACGAAACCAGTGACCCGACCGGCAAAGACAGCATGTGAACAAGCGACCGCTCGTCGTACGAGAGACGTGATGGCAACGCGTTGCTGCGTTTAGCTGCGGATGCAGAAATAAACCTTCGATTCATGCGTGACATGAACGCAAACGTGAACAGGATACACTTTTTTTTTTATTTGTTACTTGAGACACAACGTTTGACAAAAACAATCAGTGGCAACGCGAAGAAACATGCGGACGTTATCGCACGGCGTGCAGCCATTTACAACCATTGAAATGGGCCCTAATCTTTTCACGAAGCTGAACCAAATTTGCTTCTGAAATTTTTCTGTTTTAATTTTGTGCTCATTGTAGTTTTGGTCTGCGTTTTTCTTCGTGCGCAAGCAGCTGAATGCATGCAGACGAGAACAAAAATCTTAAGGGGGAGGGGGGGGGGGGCAAAAAGATTCCAATTTTAATTATCTACGCCACCAACCATAATAGAAGATGGGTATGGTTAACAGTGAACAACAAAAAGCTGAAAACACCACAGAGCCCTTATTTTGATGTCATCTATATAAAAAAATACTTACTTTGGAAAACCAGAAAACAACCTCATTTCTTTGCAGTGATTTCTATACAGTTGATCTGGCATCGGTAAACGAGGTTTGTAAAACACCTCTAAAACTGAACAGGAGAGTTTGTTGATAAAATACTTTTTTTTTAAAGTTTAAAGGGCGGTCATGTAGAATAGAAAACACAACAGACAAGGACAACGTGTCTGTTTGCTCAACACTCACAGAGACGAGATTTCGATGTCCTTTTTGTCAAACGCCACGTTCGATTACATCGAACATGGCGTTCGACTTAGGTTCATCGAAGTGGCTAGAACTTCGACGTCGGCGGCGGAGAGAACTTACGTTGCGGACGTCGAGTAGAGCAACACGGACGGGGCCAACTTCATCTCACTATCTCCTTTTTTTTCTTTTTTTGTCGCACCCGAGGGAAAAATTTTGTCAAGTGCAAAGAAGCTCGGAGGGTAGTTTTGAGAAGGTCAATGCAGTTATTCTGCCAGGGTTGAAGTTGAACAAGTCTTCATTATTAGCGCAGCATCCGTCAACAGTGCTTGAGGGCAATGCTATCCGGACCCAATTTAAGCTTTTTGCAACACCTAAAAATATTGCCTAGGGGACAGTTTCCTTTATAAAAACACTATACTTTTCACAAAAAAAAAAGCTTTCGCCAGTAACACATAAAAAATCTGACCTTGAGTGGCATGTATTGGCGTAGAGCAGGCTACCAATAAACAGTACGACTTTTTGCGTATTCGCTTTGAAACAAAACATGAATGTGTCCTCAAAGATGGAAGGCATGACGGCCTAGTCCTTTGTCCACACTGCATGATCGGAGGTCAGGAAACAATAAAATTTCCGTATCGCAATTAGTGGCAGAGCGTCCATGCCCTTGAAATGCGAAACCGAAACTCAAGCTACTTGACGCTACTAAGATGACCGCGTGCACAGTGCTGCCAGACCACCAAGCAGTTTCAATATGGTTTTGCTCTTGGGTTAAATTTATTTAACAGCAGCCTAACCGTTTTTCTGGAGTTGACGCCATTTTTGTGAAGTGCGAAAGTACAAAGATTTGATGAAAAAACTCGAAAAAGTTGTTGTTAAAGGCACGGTTAGAAAGCGTATTTAAATAGATGCACGTATCTTAATGTGTTTTATGCAGGTTGGGAACGTAACAGTCGAGGACCCTTTCCTTGATACTTACCTGGCCTTCAGGAAAAACAATGCTATTCGTAAATTACAGGAGGTGCACAGTCCCTACAATCGAAGCCATGAGTAAGTAAACATTTGTTTATCTCTTACAAAAAACAAAACAATTTACAAGTGTTATTGTACCCCACTGCAGTGCTCAGAGCTGGTGGTATTTAAAAAATGATTTGAACACATATCGCAGTAATAATTCAGTTATTGTATTTGTATTGAAATGTATATTAAACTGTGACTATGTCTTGTCATTTGTTATTTAGTTTATAAGCATTTTAGATTTGTTAATTTTATTTGCTGAAAATATCTTTCCTCTTTGATAGAAATTTTTTAAGAAACAAAATAACATCAACTGACATTTCGTTCGCAATCCAAGATTCTTATCTATATTCCTCAATATGGGTCAAGCATGCCAGCTGTCAAAGAAGAAAACCTGATCAAAATTGCGAGAAGTGCGCTAAGCGCTTACTCGTTCCTGAATGCTTTCCTCCAGGGGAATATTTAGACCATGATATGAATCTTACGTAACAGCAGACCCGTCGCATGATATTGCTTACCGACCACTATTAGCCGATATATGCCCCCAATTCTAGATTAGTCTTTCTTGACTTTTGTGAAAATAAAAACCTAACAAAATAACCTAAGCAATTGCCATCTCCTTTGCTTTCGAGTGTTATGTGCATAATTGTTTCATAATGCGGAGAAGTTGGTAGAGTTACTAGAAAAATTACCCCGGTAGAGTGTGCTACAATTATTGAAGGTCACGGCAAACACGTTTGGGACTTGGACTCCGGGCTATTAATAGTGGTTCAAAAAGATAAAAATACATTGTTTTGCTCTACATTGATAATTAGAGAGGCGTTACAAGTAGTAATAGTTGCCCCATGAGCTATTTCGTCAACCTAATCCACTTAGCGGGAAAACAATTGTATGACGTCTTGGTGTAAATTTCTAGATGATTAAGGGTAGGGTTCGCACTTACTCTAAAAAAATCCCGTGCGTCTATTTTCCCGCATAGCACTCGGAGAGCCAATCACCGCAATTTATTGATGCGGCTCAGCGAAAGAAGATGCCGAAACATATGTTTTGACCAAAAAACGCAGTCTGGGTTGTGTCATTACGCAATGCAAAGTGTAACGCTTGTATTGCTTATTGACACAACTCGGACTGCGTTTTTTTTCTCTATACATATGCTTTGGCATCGTCATTCACTGAGCTGCCTCCGTAAGTTGCGGTGATTGGCTCTCCCAGTGTTGTGCGGGAAACTAGACACACGGGCTTCTTGTAGAGTGCAGTACGGGATAAGAAACTGAGACGTTCGGCCCTAAGTTTAGGCAGGAGAAATCTTTTTTTCTTCTTTTTATTACAACGCCTCAAGCGAGCACCTGTTCGCGCGAACAGGCGCCTGGGGTGCTACCATTGCCCTGCGTTGTAGCACACTGAGTCTGCTGGCAGGCTGTAGCAGCTGTGGCTCTCTATACAGTAAAATGCGAAGTATGCCGGAGAAGGCAAACAGAATCATTCATATTCTTTGGCAAGTCTTTTTTTTGTATTTATATGAGTGTATTGTTCTCATGTGAAAAATAAGTGATGTTTGAACCGCCTTCTCCTCTTTAACCACGAGTAATAACGCTTGGAAATACGCTAGATGGTTATTCATGCTTTTATTAACGAGGTATGTGCGTCTTCTTGTCTCGCTCGTCTCAGTGTCGTATTTGAAACCCTTTGCAGCTCAGTTAATGAATGCATATATTGATTTGCTTGATTTCATAGTTATCTTACATAATTGTGCATACGCGTTTTTTATGCATTCCCGAGCTGGTTAACCGCGACATTTCTCTCACCCTTCTTTTCTCACGTACCACAGAAATGAAACCACCTCCCCTTTTGGATTGCTACCATCATAAACCCTACCTGTTGCGAATAATATCGCTAACCATTGTTGCAATGATTCATGACATATTTGAGGTTTTATTGTTATTTTATTCATATTGTTCATGCATCGCAGTTTTCTACTCGTCTTTTTGTATCTGATTTCTCTCTTTACAATGCTTTTGGGCCCTGAGGGTGCATTCGATAAATGAAAAATTGAATATTAGCTGTAATGCCATTTGGTGTACGTTTTTCAGAGGCAGTAAGCTTAGTTTGATTTCATGCATCTTTCTTAAAAACCCCGTTGCGAGAATCCCACTCTCTAACATAAATCTATCTTCTTGCACCGATGCGCCTCAGGTGCGCGGTTGGGCAGTGGCAGCTAATCGCATGTGCGGATCATCAAACTGTCGCGCACGCAAAAATGGTCGCACGCACTCCTCGCAAAGATACACTTACACAGGTGCACGCCCTCGTTCATTAAAATAGAAAACGGACACATTTGTATAGATAAGCTGAAGATTGAACAGAAGAGTAGAAGCCTAGATTTACCTATAAACCGATGCACGTGAAGACCAATCCGCTACCAAAAGAAATACAGCGCATAAAAAAAAACGTTCATACAGGTAGTCAATACACTCTTCCGTGTTTTCATGTGTGGTGTCTTACAGATATTTTGGACTTCTCAATATTCACAATAAAATATAACGGTTTGGCTTCCAGCATGTTTCAGTCGCTTTAAGCAACGATAATCTGCTTAAGAAATATGGGTGTGATATTCGTGATTATTTCCAAGATAAACGGAACGATTCGTAAGTAGTTAATATGAAGGAAAATGATAATAACGCAGACAAACGTACTCCTTTGCGTAGATGAGTATTTATTAAAGGAACACACAAAACGCGTTTGCTTGAATGTCGCTGAAACTTTAGGGTCACTGCGTGTGGTCCCGTGCACTTCTGAATTAAACACAGGTAGTTGTGGACGCCTTCCAGTAACTGTTGAGAATTGCTTTCTTTTCAACTTGACTGTGTTTGTCGTATAGCCTTTATTTTAGGTTCGAAGGAGAAACAACTTTCTGACGTGTGCTTAACGACAGATTGTATGTGGCTACGTCTCCGTATTCGGTTTGTTTTAGCCAGTATATTGTATTAGAAGTAATCCTTTAACTCTTTTGTTGCACGAGCATAAACAAGAAATAATGGATATTTTTTCTTCCTCATTGACAGTTTCAAAATACGCCCGGAGAGTGCCGAGCGCCTTATAATCGTTCCGTAGCAAATATTTTATGAGTTTCAGGCATTAGCCGAAAATGCGAAATAACGAATCGCGAATAAATAACGCGAAGATAATAAGCCCATGTCATGCATTTCTTGGAGAGACACTGACAGGGTAATAATGAAAAGACAGTGAGTGAGCATGCAAGCTGGTGATAGTTAATCATGATATTCAAAACCCAAAACTCTGGTAAGGAAAAATTAAAAAAAAAAAACTTTGAAGTCGAAAAAAAAAAAGGCACAGGAGAAAACGTTTTTAACGCATCTAAATCGTTTATTTTCACTCGCTCCTTATATACCCCCGATAACCACCGGCACGAACGTTCACAATGCACCAATCAGTGCATTGTGAACGAAGTGTGTGTCCGGGAGAGGAATTGTTGGTGTCTTTTGGGCGGATATAAGTAAACAGAGGAAAAAAATGATTTAGTTGCGTTTGAGACGTCTTCTCCTCTGCTTTCTTTTCCGACTTCAAAGTTTCCTATTTTTCCTTTACCACAGTCTCGGGTTTTAAGCATCATGAATAGGGTATTCATGCTGGCCGTGAATTTTATTTAACCATGACCTATAGGAGCCCAACTGGTCAGAACACAATTTGCGGCACAAACTTCGTTTTCTTTCCGCCCGAAAATAGCCGGCCGAGAATTTGCCGGTTTCAGTCGCGCTCACTGTCTTTTCATAATCACGTGGCGTTCAGACAATGGGTGCCAAATATATTCAAAGTCCTGGTCATCTAAGGCGCGCGTTCAATAGTAAAACTAGAAAAGAATATGAATCCCATTTTTGTAGCATCCGAAAACCCCCCGTCGCCATATTGAGACTACGTCAGTCTCAATATGGCGACGTACCGCGGGCTGAACGACGCAATGGCGGTGCACGCCGGACCAACGTTCCGAAGGACGTGGGGCCGCTACTTCTGAACTGTCTTTGGTGGTACCAGCCAATCGATTTTCAAGTGTATGAACATCGAGCGGAAGGGATATAAGTGAGAAACAATTGCACGACAAACGGTGCACGCGACTTCGTCGTCGCCGTCGTCGTCTGCTTCACACGCCAGAGAAGCGGAGAAAACAAATGCAGTCGAGCGTAGCCACGTGACTTCCGGCAGCTCTCGTCTTCTCCTTTATATTTCTCCCTCCTTCTCGGTACACATCGTCCAAATCACTGATCTCAATGACAATCGCTGGATCGCGCTTCCCCGCTCCGCGAGTGCGGCCACCGGACGGCCATCTTGCATGCCGTTTGTTTTTTTCTCGTTTTGCTAGCGTTGCAGAGGCTGGCGGCAGCGTGCTAGAGGCACTTTTTTTACTCGTTTGTCGTCATTCGCCGAGGACGTTCTTTAAGATCCTGCGTGAGGCGTGGTACTTGCCGTTGAGAACACGTGGAAATTTTTACGAAAGTGCAGTGCCGCAGGAAAAAGGCACAACTCGTCGAAAGCAAGTTTCGCCGGTCTCGCGGGGTGTTCTAAGCTTCCTTGGCACGCCGAAGTGTTGTGTCCCTGTGCCTTTGCACGCTTTGCACCCGACCAAGAATCGCAGCCTTGTGGTTTTGTTTTGCGAGTGCAATGTGCGTGAAGCCGTATGTAAAGGTTCAACTCGTCGAAAGCAAGTGTCGCCGGTCTCGCGGCGTGATCAAAGCTTCCTTGGCACGCCGAGTGCTGCATCTTTGTGCCTTCGCACGCTTGGATACCGATGAAGAATCGACGCCGCACCAAAGTTCTGAAGGTGTGTCGCGCGTAAATCTCTTTAGATTATATATATATATATATATATATATATATATAAACAAACATATGCAGATGAATGAACCGTACTTAATCTAATGAATCAAAGAATCAAAGTTTTCAGGAACCCGCCGAAAGCCAAAAATTGGCGGAGCCAGGATTTGAACTCTGGGCCTCCCAATGTCCGGTCGGGTGTGCTAACCTCTACACCACTCCACCTTGGCTTTCTGGCGTTTCCTATCTGTCTTATTAATGCACAAGAAACGAAATGTATCCAATTGGAGGTGTTCTGGAAACACACGCCGCCGCGTGGAACGCGGTACGACGCTTAGTGTCACGTGGTACGTGCTCGTTTGTGCTCCAGAAATCCTCCCACTGTTTGTCTCGTCACGTGTACATGTAGTAGTCTTCTTTGTTTATGAGCTTTAGAGACACGGTATCATCATCATCTGCGAGAATCAAGAGCCACGTTATTGAATATACAATACGGGCACTTTCACGTCATCGTACGTGGTCTCCGAGGGGATATAAACAAACATATGCAGATGAATGAACCGTACCTAGCACACCCGACCGGACATTGGGAGGCCCAGAGTTCAAATCCTGGCTCCGCCAATTTTTGGCTTTCGGCGGGTTCCTGAAAACTTTGATTCTTTGATTCATTAGATTAAGTACGGTTCATTCATCTGCATATGTTTGTTTATATCCCCTCGGAGACCACGTACGATGACGTGAAAGTGCCCGTATTGTATATATATATATATATATATAACTGGGAAGAAAAAACCCCTTGGTGAAAACAGCAACAACGGACGATTTAATCTTCGACGTTTCGGCCGGAGTCCGGCCTTCGTCAGGAAGAACTTTTACAGATGAACGCGGGTGGTATTTATACAATGCTACGGTCGAGTCAAAGTTTCAAAAACGGCGGGATGACGGTTGGAGTTTCCAAAGAAGCGTAGGAAGAGTTCCAGATGGGCAAACGTTTACACAATTCTACGGTCGGGTCCAAATTTCGGCGGGATGACGGTTGGAGCTTTGGTGAGAGGGAAGCGTAGGACAGTTCGTATCCGGGTGAAGAAGCTTGACGGTCGGGGCCAAGTTTCAAGGACGGTGGGATGACGGTTGTAGCTTTTTGAGAGGGGGCGCATCGTGACTTTGTTGCCGGGCGGGCAGGGGTGACCTGAACGATAGCGTACAATAGAGGAAGGTTAACGCGCAAACTAAAGTGCTGTATATATATATATATATATATATATATCGGCCACGAAGTTCTAGATCGTCCAGCTGTTCCGTGAGTTGCTATCTATAAAGGGGAAAGGGGGATCTGTACGTGTTCTTATGTACTATTAGCCATGGCTATATTCCAAATCTACTTTAATGGATCACAGGGGAGTACGAATAGAGCAACGCAGTGGAGCAAGGAGGGTTTTCAAATCAAAAGTACAAGACAGCGAGAATGAAAATCTTTGAAGCGTCAAGTGCAAATAAGTAGGTTGATTATGAGGCAGCACTGATCAGTGATGCGGAGCAGTTGTGCGCGGTATTTTGTAAATCGTCTAAGGACGAAAAAAAGACGTACCTTCCCCCTCTCTTCCGTCGCTACTGGATGCTGGATTAAGCTCGTTTCTGGACCGCGAGTGACGAGAGTATACAGTCGTCAGAGTAAAGTAAGATGCTGATCCAGAGGCACATACGGCTTCACGCACATTGCACTCACAAAACACATTCACACGGTGTAGATTCTTGATCGGTATCGAAGCGTGCGAATGCACGGAGACGCAGCACTTCGGCGTGCCAAGGAAGCTTTGAACACGCCGCCAGACTGGCAAGAATTTCTTTCGACGAGTTGTGCCTTTTTCCTGCAGCACTCCGCTTTCGCAAAAAATTTCCACGTGTTCCCAACGGCCAGTATCACGCCTCACAGAGGATTTTAAAGAACGTCTTCGACGAATGACGACGAACGAGTAGAAAACGTGTCTTTAGCACGCTGCCGCCGGCCTCGGCAACGCGAGCGAAACGAAAAAAAAAAACGGCATGCAAGATGGCCGTCCGGTGGGCACAATGGCGCTGCAGCGACCAAGCGGGGAAGCCCAATCCAGCAATTGTCATAGAGATCAGTGGTCCAAATGTCACGGCCAAGAGCTTCCGTGCTCAGTTTTCGATTTTGGGTTCAAAAAGTTTAGTTTTTTTGCTATATTTAAAACACGCTGAGGTCTCACTGAAGTCCAGCGAACTTCGCTGGACCTCAGTGTTGCCTCAAAGCGCACGCTAGTTGGGCACAAAAACGATCATTATCATCCCACAGGGGTACAATTTCGGTTTCGTCCGGAAATCGCAAAAATTCGTATTGTAACATAAATATTGGGCAAAACATATTTTTCTTTGGCGAACATAATCTTTGAGACATGCCTGTCCTAACCAGGTAGAAAATAATTGTTTCGTCTTAGTTTCAGTGTCCATTTAAAGGGGACTGCAACGAAATTTCGGCGCTTATTTTTTGGCCTATTCGTGTTCAAAAGAGCAGTATCGCGTCAGACGCATCAATTTCTTTTTGAAAAACAAGAAAAGGAATTCTAAAACTAATTAAACGATTAGCAAAAAGCACCTGGTGGATGCTTTTTGCTAATCGTTTAATTAGTTTAATCAAGAAGCCACACATACATCAATATGAAATATTAGAGTGCGTCCTTGGCAGATTCAAAGTGTCTGGTTGCATTAGCGAGAAATGAGATGCACACACAACGATAACGTATGTTGTGAGGTTGCGTGGTTCTAGCTGTTGGAATGGAGAATTTAATTGTTACAGTTTGCTGAAGTTAAAAAAATTATGAAACAATGTACACCTTCTGTCACGCGAATAGACTAAACTGCGTTTTTTTACAACTATTGTACAGCCCCGGTTGCTATTAAATTTTATTTCTAGATGGAGCGAAGACGTGACCAAAATGGATCCCATTTATGACCCTCTGGAAAATTCAGTTGGTAACGTGTTTTGTTTTGCGTTTTAATGGTTGTAAGAAAATGTGTAACTTATATTACACTTTCCTTCATCAGTATTGACGGCGGTGGCATTTCAACACCCGTTCTACTCCCCTGGACTGCCTTCGTGAGTTTCGATGAAGACGCTTTCAACAATCGTGTCTGTCTGTGCTACGCTAAACTTAACTAAAGTGCACGAGATTAATATATATTTACCTTCAACGGCTACAGCTCTGTCATTATGGGAACCCTGGGATGGGCATTTGGACACGAGCTCAATCACGGCTTTTTTTATCCAGGTTTGGAAATTAATAATACATATTTGATAAATCTATTTAAAACTATACATACTTTTTAGGTTCTCACCACGACGAGAATGGGAACAAACGCCTATGGTGGAACAGCGAAACGAGGCAGAATTTCGCTCCCATCGAGAAGTGTGTCGAGAAACTGTATGATGGTCAGACGGAAGAGGAAACTGGCTTGAACGTAAAATATTTTGCTTAGTTTGTTTGCTTACTTGTGAAATACCTAATGCATCATGCATTTTTAACAGATTAGTGGATACAGAACATTTGCCGAAAATATTGCCGATATTCAGGGCTTACAAACTGCATTTGAGGTGAGTATCAGGGTTAATTAAATACGATAATCAAAGCGGCTGTAATGGAGAGTGAATTTATGTTTTAGACCTACACAGCGCGCAAATTAATACAAAATCAGATAAAAAAAAAGTATGGTGGGGGACCCAAAAGTAAATGAATAAATTTCCGGAGGGCAGGCCGTTCGTAATACCAGCTTCCGCCGACAGCAACGCTTAGCGGCACCTAGAGCCACTAAATGAGCTGCGCTTAGAGTATCGGCACTCCGTTCCCCGACACTGTTGTGGGCGCCGCCAGTTTGGCTCGTATGCAGAGCAGACGCAACTGCCGATCGTCATGATTCGAAAGTGCGACTTCCTCAGGATTAGATTCGGTGTTAGGGAAGTCATGTAATATTGCTTTGCTTTGTCGCGAACTGCTTAATGTGGAGGGCAAAAAAGCGTTTCCTGTGATTTCAAATACAGCTTCAGATAACTGGCAACCATGATTTTAAGACACAATACGGCCAAGTGTCGTTACTCTGAAGCGCAGCTTATTTAGTGGCACTAGCGGCACCCATTTTGAAGTAATTTTCCGATCAGCATTGCCTGCCCAAGCGCTTCAAAATAACTCCTTTTTTTGCACTGTCTAATTTGAAGGACCTTCGACATCCACAAAACGTTTTTCTCTCAGGACTTTTTGTAAGGGTGTAGAGATAAAAGTCACACGGGTCGAGGTCCGGTAAATAAAAGGGGGGAGGGGGAGGAAGAAGGCGGGGGAGAGGGGAGAGGCGGTGTTGTTTTTGTTCAAACATTCTTGCCTGGGGCATTGTCGTAATGGAACCACCACTTTTCCATTTCCCACAAATCGGGGCGCTGAGTTGCGCAAACGTCACAAAATTCTCATGTAAACACCTGAAAAATAGTTTCACCAAGGGGAACAAGCTCGGAGTGAACAATGCACGAATTTCCTTGGTGTTTTTATCAGTTGAGAAAATTGAGGGTTGCCCTTAACGAGGTTGTTCGTCGATCAATATTTCACCAGCCTTGGAGTGAGAAAACCACTCGTATACCTGCAATTTCTTCCTAACATCTTATTTGAAAGCTTGCTGAAGCATCATATGAGTTTCCGCCGCCGTTTTAGAGCGCAGCTCTTAAGCGCCCGTTTCCGGCTTGAGCGGAGTCGGCGTCGCCGTCGGCGTCGGCGTAACTGCGCGGTGCGTTATGGGATGCGTGACGTCACTGATGACGTCATCAGTGACGTCACTGATGACGTCATCAGTGACGTCACTGATGACGTCATCGGTATCCGCATCGTCACCGTCACTGATGACGTCATCAGTGACCTCACTGATGACGTCATCGTCATCGTCACGTGACCCCCCCACGAGGTCACGCGACTCCCCCCCCACCCCCCCACCCCCGAGGTCACGTGACCCCCCTTCCTCCTCAAGAGCTGCGCTCTAATTCGGCGTTACAGGGAGTTGTAAACGGCTTTCACTTTTTTCTAAAAAAAACAATAAAAATTTTCAAAGTCGCACACTGTTCCTTGAAATCGGATATTTCGAAATGCAAGGAATGATTTCAAAGCGATTGGGGGAAAATATTCGCAACATGCCCCTAGAACTTCAACAGACGACATCGGTCGGCAAAATGACCCGGAAGGGGCAGAGTCGTGTATGGGCTCCTTGCACTGACGTCACATCGCATACTTCTGAACACCGTGTAAAAGGAGGAGAGGGAAGCTGCTTTTGTAAGAATTTTAAGTTAGAGGTTAATCTTCAATAATCTTCTGGGGGGAGAATAGCGACGCCTGTGCAAATCCGGGAGGCACAAAGGAGGATTTTGATAAGAGGAGAGCTCAGTCTTCCCCTTTTCTCTGGAGGTCAACGGAAATGACGTCATATGCAAGCCACGTAGACAGAGAGTTTGGTTAATGAGCGGAGCCGGCGGAAAGGGGGTGGAGCGGCGAAAGGGGCAGTTCCGCCAGTGCAGCGAATGCCCCCCGTGATAAAGTTGCGAAGTAAGAATGTGCTGGGAGGACCTTAAAAAATTCGTGTAGCGCGGCGCAGTTTTTTTTTTTTTCCTTTTTCTGGATGATGTTGAAAGTACATGAATGTATAATTGTAAGAGATCGGTGGAAAAGGAGAGTTTCAAGGTGCTGAGTGCTTTTACCGACCCAAGAAAGGTGACATTGACGATAAAAAATCTCTGAAACATGAGGTGCAACAGCGAAAGTGGGGTTCGTGTTTGGGGTTTGAATCAAAACTTCCACGGATCCGAGTCCTAATTCTTTATCGTCCACTCTGTCGTGGCCCCAGTAGCGGTCGCCGCCGCGAGTGCGGGAAAAAGAAAGATTGAGTGCGTTCTGAATGTCGCGTGACAGCAACGTCGCTTGCGTTGCCCTTTCACTTACGAAGAGTCAAAAATTTCAACTCTAGCCTGCTGAATTGAAATACTTGAATACATCCTTACCTAGAAATTGTGATTGAGGGGTATTTGTTGAGCGCATTGCGTCCGCTAGGACAATATTTGGGGCTAAGGGTCAGTCACAAGAGCAGTCAATCATCGCACCCAAGGTCATTGAAACAATTTCATCCAATCAGGTGCCCTTATTTGCGCCCTATGCTTAACAATTAAGGACCACAATCTCTAAATAAATGGCTCTGGGAAGGGGTAGAGTTCTTGTATAGGCTCCCGTAGGCTCCCTAAAGTTCCTATATGGGCTCCCGTATGGAGCCTATACAGGAACTCTAGGAAGGGGTGCCGCCAAGTGCCGCTAGCGGTGGAAGCTGGAACTACGAACTGCCCGCCATCCCGAAATTCGTTCCGGTTACTTTTGGGCCCCCTCCCCTAACCCCCTCCTCATAGAATAGGATGCATGCTAGTGTCTTAGAAGAAATCATTTATATAAAGAAAAGTAGATATTGAAACACCCATGTAACGAAATCAACCCGCTTTATCAATGTAAGAAAATTATCAGCTGTAGCAATGTGCGGTTTGAAAATGTCATCCTAATTTTAAAGACATGATTATTATTGTGGTGAAAGAGTTGTGGGCTTCTTTATGGAGGTCCCTCTACTAACAATCGCCGCCCGATCGGTATGCGCTCCGCCCGTCACCCAGGGAGTGACATGGCACAACGAGACGACAGCGAATGGGTTTACTGTACCTCTCGGTTGCCCGTCGTCAAGAGCCGGTAGTTCAGGTACGCCGATTCTTGTTGTCGCCCGTCGATCATAGCTCACGGTCGAAGTCCGTGTCCAGGCCTGCGGATCGCCTTTCCCACGCCAGCGCTGCGTAGGCTGGCTGTCCCGGGCTATCAATGCCCGAGTCTCGCTGCGGAACCACCCCGGGATCGTCGTGGCCTAGACCAGATGGCCAGGGCTCGCCGTTTCCACCGGTCTTGCTCCAGACCTCGCTGGTGAACCGCTCTGGGGTTCGTCATGGACCAGGCCAGGCAGCCCGGCCCTGATGTTCCTGCATAGCTTTAGCCTCGCGTAGCATGCACTGTCCCGCGCCAGCTCGTGTCTTCTCCGCCGACCGCCTGTCACGTGCCTTCTGCCTCGTCTTTCACCCTCGGCTCCCACAGAGTTCAACCAAAAATTGCCTGAAAATTGTTGGGGAAGAAGCCTGTTCAAAAGAAAAGAATAGAGGGCAGGAAAACTGCATCAACTAGAGATCTGCTTATTTATAAAGAAGAGGTACTGCGTTTTTGGGGACGTGCTGGTTGATTCCGTCATGAGTGTTCACCAAATTGTTGTTTCTTATATGTATCTTAAACTGTGAGTTAAGCGCTTATCCTGTCTACTGCTCCTCGCTTGTCTTCGTCTTTTTAGAGAGTTGTTACCTTTATCTTAAGAAATCTGATAATAAAATAAACGTGGCAGCTTTTTTTTATCCTCGTTATTTGTTTTCGCAGGCTCATCAGACTCTGTTGAGGCAGCAATCCGACACTCCGCAGCGTTTGCCATGCATGACTGAGTTTAATGCTGACCAGTTGTTTTTTATATCACTGGCATATGTGAGTAATTTCTTCATAAATATGGAATTAAAAACGAATGCTTTCTTTTCATCATGGGTGCATGGGCGCGCACGCATTTTTTATCAACGGGATATCATGTTAAACACTTACGAAGGTCAACCTCTGCACAAGAAGGTGTAAGTTGAAAGTATTGGAAGAATCACCGATCTTAAAGCTAACTGAAACGAGATTGCCATTTGCTGCTATTTTCGTAGTTGACGAAGGTAACAAGAGGTGCTGAAATCTAAGCACGAAAGGAACCAAAACGAAACTCCCGTGTGCACTCGGTTTCGCTTTATTAAAAACAAAGCGTCGTAAATTGCGAAAACTAAATTGATCTCGAGACGCGTGTTTTTTGATTATTAAAGTATGGGTGAACTGATTGGCGCACACTGTTTGTAAAATACCCGGATGATGCGTGATCTCATGTTTTTGCACGAGGTTGCTAATAGGGTTATTTATTACACAGCGATACTGAACTTTGAATATTAACTTGCTACTCTAGTGTTGTACGCTCATTGTGTGATCCTTCCGTTTTACACAGCAGTGATCCCAAAAATTGTCCTGCAACTGTTTGATTTCTCTTTTTTTACAACTTCGAATCGAACCTATAGAAGTTTTATATTGATATATTTGGTTCCGAACAAACAATTAGAAAGTAAATTGGCGTCTTCCTTTCATTATAACCTGTAAGCACATGTTCTTGAGATGGGAATTCTTATTATTGCGACACCAGTAAAAAGGCGCATTGCTGTTTGTGCGGCACTGAAAATAACACGACTGAAAATAACGCAAATTATATTAAATAAAGCGAAATCTCACCCTCCGCACTTCGTATGGCTATCACTGACCTTCTAATGTCGAGACAGCTGAAGAAGCGCAGAAATAGCGGTGCTTAAGCTGTCCGTGATTATAACCAGAAAGTCTGTTTTCCTGGAATGTATTGGTCCTTCTCATCGCTTCTGAATGTGTTCCTGTTTGTTTCCTTTCAAAGGCTGCGCGCTTTATTAGATATCAAACTGGAGACAAAGGGCTTCTACGAGAGAGTTTTCACTCGTGGCGGTCAAATTGGATTTACGCATACGTTCTTGTTTTTATAAACATGCATTAAAATCAAGAATACAAGATTACAACTTAAGTCGTATTCGCGCAGTGCACGGCCGCCTTTCATTCCGCTCGTAATTATACCTATCATAGAATCCACCTTTAGGTGATCTGGCCGTCTAACCTGCATATGTTAGTTGATGGCAGCGGAATGCGAAAAAAGAAAGCTACAGAAAATGAAATAAATCTGCGTTCACTCATTGGTTGTGTCTGAAACGAGGACAACTCCTTCTACTGTAAATTCATCGCACTAATCGAGATTACCAAACATTGCTTCGCATGTGGGCGCTGCATGTGGGAACCTTCACTCTCGAGGTGATACGAGGGTGAAGTTGGAATTCTCACCATTTCCGTCTATAAGGTATATTGCCAGTTTAATGAACACAAGGTTGATTTTCAGCCATTTGCAAATAGGACTTCAACGGCAGGGCCTCCAGCACGCCGGTGGGAGATCATGTTAATCACCAGTCTGTTTTGATAAGAACAACAAAAAATTGTACAAGTAAAAATACGTGGTTTATACTTGAAGAATTATATATACTTGGTCAGTTTCATGATCAATCTTTACCAGTAAAATCTTGGCGCGCAAGGGTCTCGACACCAAATTTCTTTACATATTCTTGGTGTTGAAATGCATCAACCTTTCAATTTTTAAACATTTTTCACTCTTTTTTCATTTCTTGGTGGTTGCCGTCCGGACGTTAAAACATTCGTTTCGCTCAAAAATATATATATTTGAATATTGCATTTCGAAATCTCGGGAGTTTTTTTTATTATTTTGCCGTTTAAATGTGAATTTCAGTTGGTACAGGATGCCTTAAGTGTACTCCGGTTTTGTTCTACAGAGCTTTTGTAGAAACGATCAGGAAGCAAAACTAAGGGACATTGTCAAGAGGGACGTCCATGCTCCTTCTAAAATAAGGTACATTTTTATCATAATAGCTTTCACAACATTTCTTGAACTTCACCGAAGGACATTTTTTTTTCAGTTAAAAGTCCTAAAATTCCTGAAGTGTACATGTATATCTTATTAGTCTTAATTACTTGCCATTTTTTCCAGGGTCAACAGGCATCTTGGCAATTCTCCCATCTTTTTGAAGACATTCAACTGCAATGCTACCAGTCCAATGAATATAACACACAAATGCTACGTGTGATCAGTAATATATGCATTTACTAGTCAAATTATTACACATTAAACAAGTTCAAAATACCTGAGAGCTGATTATTCATACTTCAAAAATTTCGTGTGTTTCAAGTGGCATGTTTAATCTACGTAAAAACGTAGCATATAAATATTTTCTTCAAAAATGAAGACAAAATGCATGATAACTAACATTGAAAGATTGGGAATGCAAAATTGATAATCAAACAAAAAGGGGCAGGTTAGTAACCCACACTTTTTTACTTTTTTGCAAAACAAAGTCAATTATATTTCAAGAAATTGAGAGTAGGCAGGCAGGTTTTGGACATTTATCGCATTGAGTTATAGGGATCGGTCGCCGACTGGGCTACTTTACACCAGCTCTGAGCACTTGAAGCGGAAGCTCGCTCTGCAGAACTTAGGAATCCTGGGTTCAATCACCACCCCTGCCTGTTTTGGTTTGGATGATCATCGTACAGGCGTGTTTCGTCGTGTATCGCTAGTGCGTGGTGCACGCTTAAGACCCAAGGCCAGCGGTTGTACTGCAATGGCTAAATTTCTCATTTACAGCTAGGAAACAAGTCGCCCGTTGAGGCAGACTAAGTTCTTGCTCATATAAACATACACACACCCCAGCTTTTTATCGCATTGAGCCACAGACTGTGACCCAAAGGGGTGCACAAAACACAAAGCACTTAATGAGAAATACGATTTTGATTTGTGCTGTTTTTTTTAATATCATAAACATTTATATGCGTACCATAAATATCATGATCTATACTCTGGTCACTAGTTGTGTACAGTGCAGGCCAAGGCGACGCCAGGCGAAGAGAGAAAGGTGGAGCACTAGGAAGGCGAGATGGGAGAGGAGGGCAATAGAGGGCGAGGGGAGAAAGGGAGTGCACTATTAACGCTAGAGAGAAGAGAGGGTTTCTCTCCTCCTCCCCAGCATTCCTAGTGTTTGTCCTTTCTCCCCTCACCTGGCGTTCCCTTCACCTCTACTCACGCAACTAGTGACACGGAGTGTAGCTTAAACTCGCCTGAAATATAATTTTTTCTCGTTTAATATCCTTTAAAATTCGGACTTTTTTGTATAAAACGCGATGTTTCCTTTGCCTAAGGGGACCAATTTCGTTAATAAATCGCACGTAAAAGAACCGTTTTTAGCTTACAAGTAAGCGTTTCCGCGACCCTCCCCTCCCCCCCCTCCCTACCTCCCGCCCGTGAACGCGAATGTGGACTTCCACCTAATGTGGAACACCTAGAGGGCCTTTGACGAGAGTGTCTTGCCTCCTATGCTACCCACAGCACGATGTATGAAGATATGGTTGTCTGTGGGCCGAAATTTCTTTCAGAGTTCGCACCGGCCTCGGCAGGGCACTGTCGGGCTTGGGCTACTGCGCAGACGTGGTCGTGCGCTGCGCGGTCTCGAAAATATTTGGGCGAATAAGGACAACCCAGGCATCACAAAATGTATGGCCGGGGCCGCTCAGTTTCTGGCTAGCTAATGGCTGGCAAAACAAATGCTCGGCCCATCGTTGCTTATGGTCGTTGGCCGTTGACTAGCAGTCACCGGAAGCCGGAGGCCAGCCAATGAGATTCGGCCAGGGGATTGGCCAGTCGAGCAATTTCCTTGTCACTGGCCGCTGACCTGTGACCGGGCACTGCCCTCTGACTTGTGCCCGGGTACTGGCCGAACATATTTTGTCAACAGTGGCCAGGGGTGAAACAACCAGACTGTGGCCAGCCACTTTCCGGGCACCTCTTCGTCATTGGTGGCCAGGAATGAACCCGCCACTTAACGGACACATTTTTTGTCATCGGAGGCCAGGAATGAAACGATCAGTCAGTGGCCAGCCTCTAACCGGTGTTGGGACCGAGCGGTTGTCCGGGCACTTTGGGTACGGCAGGGAGCCGAGCCAGGGCAGGAACTCATGTTGTAGCCGGACTCGGAAAGGACCAGGGAGCAGGAGGGGTGTCTCGTATAACTCTTTATATATACATATGAACAACTTTACAACATCAACGGGAGAACACTGTCGAGAACACCAGAGAACACAAAGTAGCAGCCGCCTGCTGCTCCTTTTATAACGTCACTTTTCCCCACATCCCTAGTAGGGAATGCTTATCGTCCCTTCCTTGACCGAAACAGCGTGGTCAGTCTTCGTTACGTTCAGGCACGCCCCTTTCCTCTCCCTCACACACCGCCACACGCGTCACACGCTCCGTGGGCCAGACGTCCTTGGCCGCGGTGTCGCCGGTCAATCTCGGCGGACAATGGTGCCATCGAAGCCGAGGAAGGCGGAAGACATCCCTAATTGCAGGCGTCCTGGCTTTCGTGGGTTAGGGGATAATCCCATGGGCGAGCTGAGCTAAGGAAAGTGCGTAAAGCTTCCTCCTTTGTCGAGAGCGTCCCAAGGCTGTCGGGTCGCCGTGCTTTGAGGTCAGACAGCAGAAGCAAGGAGACGGGCCGGACGGTAAAGACCGCCAGATGACACTGGCATGGGTCAACCCGATGATCCTTCGGAGAAGGTCACGTCGTCCCCGTGTACCAAGGTGCGTTGGTGACTCCCAAGGCGCCTCTCGCTCTGCCTGCTGGCGCAGCTGACCGTCGCCACCTGGCGACGATGCTTCAGGGCGTTCACCTGTGCCGGTCGGTTTGGAGGAGCAAGGTCGTCTCCTGGGGCCTTTCGCAACACCGGGCACTTTTTGCCATCGGTGGCTAGCAATGAACCGAAGAGTTGGTGACCGGCATCTTAATGGACACAATTTTGTCATCGGAGGCCAGTGATGAAACGACCAGTCAGTGGCCAGTCCCTTTGCAGGCACTTTCGATACCATCCGTTGGTACTGTTCGATTTTGTTTTTACTTTGATCGGCCATTTTGGCGCTGAAGCGTATACAGCGGAAGGGTTACAGGGCAGCCAAGCCCCGTCTCGCAAGCGGACGCGCCGCGATTAATCGCAAAAGTTGGAACGCACCCAGGTCGGGACGCGCTACCTTACGTCACCGGTGAGACATGGCTGTATAAAAACATATTAATTGTGCTACAAAACCTTGTACACTAACATTTTAGGCAAACATAACGTTTCTGTCATTTTGTAAAAATCTCCAATAAAATTTCCTACAAAAGGCGCTTTTTCCGTTTGTTTTTACGCAAAACCATGATATATAAAAGCTCCCCAGGCAACACAAAAAGCATTGCCGTACTCTGGCCAACTCTATAGCGGCCGGTCTGTTTCTGGCTGGCCGATGGCTGGCCAAAATGCTCGACTCATCTTTGGTTATGGTACTTGGCCAGTGACTAGCAGTCGCCGCCGCCGGAGGCCAGCCAATGACAATTGGCCAGGCATCGGCCAGATGTCATTGGCGGCCAGTGCCCGGTCATGCCTATGACCGGGCACTGGCCGCTGACCTGTGACCGGGCACCGCCTCCTGACCTGTGACCGGGCACTGCCTCCTGACCTGTGCTGGGCACTGTGTAAATAAATGAGAAACAAAGTAAAACATGTACATAATACAAAAAAAGAATGTATATCGGATACTTTAAAATACCGTTTATGCCATTGTAAGAAGCAAGTTCTTTAACAAATATCTTATGTAATAATACACCTTGTATATTCCTTTGTGAATAATAAAAGCATCATTTTTATTGAGCAACTTTATATGTTGAAACTAGGTCGAGAACCGCATTGAAAACCGAAGACTCAAATAACATCAGGAAAGGATGTAGTTTCCGGTTACAGGTCCGCTGACCTGTAACCGGAAGCTGGCCGAACACATTTTTGTCATCAATGGCCAAGGGTGAAACAACCAGTTTCTGGCCAGCCCTTTACCGGGCACTTTTTTGCCATCGGTGGCCAGCAATGAACCGAACAGTTGCGCACCGGCCTTTCAACGGACACACTTTTGTCACCGATGGCCAGGGATGAAACGACCAGCCAGTGGCGAGCCTCTTACCGGGCAATTTACTGCATCAGTGGCCAGCTGCCTGCCAGTTGCCAGGCTGCAGCCAGCCAGGCACCAGGCTAATAACGGTCATTGCCGGATGGCTGGCCAAAATTTTCTGCTGCATGGGCAGCTTTTCGAGCTTTTTTCATGCAGCGCGGGACTTCCGCGCGGCTTTGCGGCGCCGTTCCTAATACACTTTTTTATCGATATATTTTGGTGTGTATAACCGTTGTTGCGCCGACATGTTTAAAGCAGAACTGTGATACAAAAGATTAGGACAATCACCAAAAAAGAACAGCAATTTCCGATATGCATCTTTTGAAAGAAAACAACTTTTTCGAAAGCGGTCTTCTTTTTTTCATACGAAACGTAAAACAATCACCGCATAATGCAATTTAGAAGTGCACCACTTACCGCCAGAAATGTGGCAAAGGAACCTCACCCACCTTATGGTGGTCTATTAGGCCACAACTTTATTTTGGCTCGCGTTACTGACCTATTCTGCATTAACACCAATCGAGACCGCA
This sequence comes from Ixodes persulcatus, assembly GCA_013358835.2. Lineage (NCBI taxonomy): Eukaryota > Metazoa > Arthropoda > Arachnida > Ixodida > Ixodidae > Ixodes > Ixodes persulcatus. The sequence goes on along the minus strand of JABSTQ010000142.1, from coordinate 13,377 downwards.
GAAAAACGCTTTCACGGTCGGGTGACTCTCAATGCTCGGAGTTTTTGCAACCAAAAGAAAACTGAATAGAAAATGTACACAACAACTTATCTCTACCCAAACTTTTCAGGTGTCTGGCATGGTTGCTTCTTTCTGAGAGATGCAAGTTGTTACGGCGCGTCGGGCGTGGTCTTTCTGTAGATCGTTTCTTTTTTTGTATGCAGGCTTCTACCCGCAGTTCATCTGTACCCTATCGCACAGGCTTACAACCGGAATGAAACGACTTTTAGAAAACTATCACTACCTGAGAAAGTCTATTTATCTCGTCTTACTTTATTGTCAAATCAACGTTATTCACAAGCCTAAGTTCTATCAAGTTCAGTTTTCCACCGACACATTTGTTGCTGTTACGCGGTGTTACAACGAGCCGATGGTCCCTCGAATGTTTGTGTTCTTTGCCATTGAACAAGATGTTCACTTGTTTCCAAGTTCACTGAGACGTCCGAGCAGCCGGAGTGTTCGAGTAGTGGCGTCGTTGTTTTTCCCGCGGCCACAGTGCAGACTTGTACGCGTTAATAAAAGAAGTAACGTATTACAATTACAATTACTTTATTGAAAATGTAGGTGAGAACAGTAAGCAATTATTGCATCAGAAGACTAATTAAAAAATTACCAGAAAGTAATTAATTACTTTTCACGTCACTTCTTTAAGCTTTCTAAAACGAAATACGAAATGCATGCAATGTTCAAAGTAAATACATTTTACTCCTTTTTGTCATTCACATCTTGTTAAGATTCAGCAGTAGTCGTGGTTCGAAGGTCTCATCCCGTACTTGGGAAAAGAGGCACTCTCGACCGCTCGACAGTCAAAACGTCGAGGAGCGCGTCGACATTCTAATTCTTTTGGCATCTTTGTATTTTTGTTTAGTTGATTAGGGGCAAAAAAAGTGTCCAGCGTTGTTTCAAATTAGATGAGTGAAGAACGGGGCAGAAAGGCCGATCTTTTTACATAAAAAAAATTTCAAGTCAATAATTTTAGCTCTTTCTTAAACATGTAAGTGTTTACTTGTAATTCATCACAGAAAAATAGTAACAGCGAACGTTACCTCAGATAAAAATGCAATCGAAGCTCTAAAAATTTAAAATAATATTTATTTGATTTCAAGTAATTAGTTACTTGTAACTTGCTACGTACAAGTCTGCCACAGTGTTTCCATGGCGTGAACGAAGTGGGTTCACGCATTCAGGAAGACAAAGAAGCAGACGACAAAGCGATTCTAAAGCGACAAGACGACTGGAGCTGCTTTTCTGCGCTTGGTGACAAACTAACACCCCGGTCAGACGGGCACATTGAGAGCCTTGAGAGCGAACTCCTTTAAGGAACCGAGGAGTCAGCTCGCGATCCCGCACTTATCAGAGAGCGCTGGATCGCCGACCCTTTAAAGGAGTTCGTTCTGAAGGCCTGTAACGTGTCCGTCTGATTCGGAATCACACACAACACAATATGAAGTACAGACATGGAGTAGAATCCAAGCTGATACCGGGGCGTCCGAAACGATGGTGTGCGATAATGTACACGCACAACACCTATGCAGTTCGCTTGGTGACATCGGTCTGTTAAAAGAATGTGTTGATACATCTCAAAAATGAAGAGAAATGTTCCAACACCTACGATCGTAGGATTTATTTTAATTGGGTCCCATACCCTACATCTTATGACTTGAGAAGGCCGTGACGCCTTTATTGCTAAAACGTAAATCATTAACCCCTTTTGAAAAACCCATGGACATCCACACGCCCCATTTCCCATCAGACCATACAAACATCGGTACAGATTCGTCTGGCGTCGCACCAGGCTCGAGGAGGAGGAGGAAAGAAGGAGGGAGAACAAATATTTTGATTAAGTAGATTTATTACATGAGAACTGAAGTGGTTCAATACAATTGCAATTAACTTATACGCGTATTATACACAAATAACAAATAAATCAATGTCGGTTCTGTGGGTCGCATCTATTTAATTAAAATATCGCTAGTTAGAAATTTATAAGACATCCGGAAGAAAACGATGTGATTTCCGTGCAATCTGACAAGGGTATGTTAGGCAATTATTACCAAATATCAACTTGACCTATGCGCTCGTCATTAAGAAAAAGAAATATAATATGTCATGTTATTCTTTTGTATTATATCTTGGAAGGGGGTCATGAGGATGCGTATGTTTTTTGTTTGTTTTTTCATCAGGCTCCTGCTTATTACTTGCGCGCGCGCTTAAAAAGACAACCTCGGAAATTACGAAATTCCCTTCCCTTTCTTATTTCACTTAAAATAGCGGGCTAATTTCAGTCAGAGTAGCATTTTAGATTTATTCTTGTGGTCGCATACGCATTTCCGTTCTTACGCTTTAAACACTCGCCAGATTACAGCCGCCGTTGTTGACTTTCTCTTGTCTTCCCGAAATACAGAGCCACTGAAACGGCAGCAGACGAGTGTCCAGAGAGGACAATGCTATAGGGAGAAGGACACGATAGAATCTAAAATGGCAATAACCTGGCCTGCTGTGGTAAAGATGAAGCGACGTAAACTTAATAAGAGGGAAAAAATGAAGGTTGGCTATTGCGGCGCCCATGCACAGCTGCTTAAAAGCGTCTATTCACCTTTTTAAGAAACACTCCACCCCAGTGGCTACAAACCGTTTTCGAGCCTATAGCCGGTGACAGATCAAGAACGAAGTGGAAGCTCCTCCCACCCCTTTCCACTTCAGCGGAGCGAACAGTGGAGAGGAGGTCGCCTCCCCTCCAGCGTTCCCTCTACGAAAGTGGAAAGAGGTGGGAGAAGCTTCCACTTCGTTCTTGATCTTTCACCGACTATGGTCACAGTGTTTGAGTGACTCTCACCGTCGTCCTTGCTAACCCTAACCAAGCGAACTGTGATTTCAATACTCGCAGCCTGCGTAGGAGCAGTTTTAAACACCGCTGATGGCTAAATTCTCATATTTTCCCGCTGTATTTTGTGTTTTATTGTGTATCGTTTTTTGCGGGGACATTGAGAAAGCATTGCACCACATTTGAAAAAGCAAAAATGCAACAAAGAAAACTGTAAACTATTTTTTTTGGCAACTCGCGCGATAGAACGAATGCAACTGGAATGTTAGTGGTCGTTTTTTTTTTTACGATAAGTTTTGACGGCGCCGCCCGATTAGCCGCGTTTCAAACAACAAAGCGCTTAGCTGTCGAAAATAATTTACAACAGAAGATAGCCGAAAGGCATGCATTTTTCAAGCTCATAAATAACGCGTTTACCAATGGACAGGACACGGACATGCAATTTAGCAAGTGTTAACGTACGAACAATATATTGTACCTACCACACAATGCAGCGTTATCTGATAGAAATTTATTTGAGAAATATCTCAAATAACACAGTCACAGTCAACGACAGTCGTGTCATATCTTGACGATCAAACGAAATCCAAGATGATTTCGTTTTGGGGCACGTTTTGGGGCAGAGCTTACTTTTTTCACACCAGCACCAAGGCCAAGGATCGGGCACGACTCACTTTGTCTCCAAGCCGAACAACTCTTTTTGGCTAAGACTTAGAAGGACTCTACACGGATTATCTCTGGGAGGGGGGAGAACAGTAGAATTGTTTGTAAAATCGCGTCGGGGGTCGTTTGACGTCCTTCCCCTCCTTCGTTTCACGTGAATGTCGAACAGGAACGCTTGAATGGCGGGCACATAGCAGCCCTATTTCTTACAGTGGAAGATAGCACAGAAAGGGTACGCAGCATGCATCAGAAAAATTAAGTCGAAACTTTCGAGAGGTGCAAGAAAATGTGGAATGCAAAAACCGCAAAACATAAATAGAGGAAAAAAAAAAAAGCGCCAAAAAAAAAAAAAAACACAGAGACACAAACGAAGGGAAACAGGACAAGGCGCACTCTCAACTAAAGTTTAATGAAAATTCACACGTTATATAGCCACAAAGAACCTTGTTAACCTGATCTGCTCAGCCCGCCTTTCAAAAATTCAAACTCATCTGTAGATAAAGATAGGGACGTGTCACTTGTACATTTCTTCTCCGTGGTTCTAATTTCAAATGCCTCATGTAATTATCGCGACGCTTTATCTTTCTATATAGCCAAAGTCTTGTGGCTATATAACGTGTGAATTTTCAATAAACTTTAGTTGATAGTGCGCCTTGTCCTGTTTTCCTTCGTCTGTGTCCCGGTGTTCTTTCGGCGCTGTTTTTCGTTTGCAATGAACTAACTGGCCAAGTTTCCACTTTACTGCATAAGTAGAGAATCCCGCTGAGCGGGTTTTCACAGTCAAAAAGAGTGGCACAAACGTTCTAGCTGATAGGGGCGCGAGAGTCGCACCAGCCGCATCACCATCAGCAACATGGCGGTGGCCTAAGAGCGTTTTTCTAGCGGTTTTAGTGACCGGTCATACATAAAATCGTTTTTTTTTTCGGCTATTTTCCCTTTCCTGATGTTTTCTGTTGTGTTGAACTTGCTCTGTTTATGCTGCTGAATGTTGAGTTCATAATGCTTCACTTACTGTATTATGTGCATATTTTTAAAAAGCAACGAGTAATTAAAGTAATCCGATACCGATATTTTGTAACGAAATTACCTTACAAGTTACTTCGGAAAAAAGTAACGTGGCAATTACAGGATTACTTAAAAAAGTAATGGATTACAAGTAATCCATTACTTGTAACGGATTACTTCTCAAGTCTGTATACGGGTGGCCCAAGGTGGATTAACATGTTGTAATGAGCCATCCGTCGACTCTCAACGCGAAGCGGCGTGAACGCCCCAGTGATACACTCGCTGTCCCCCTCTGCGCGGCGCCGAAATTGCCGAAGGGGGACGTCGCCGGCGATCTTACGTTGCCTAGTGTTAAGTCATGGCGTCGCTTGCTATAACCAGCGAATCCAGTGCGGACTCCGTTTCTATGCGTCCTGTCGCCAAGCCTCTCAAAATACGCACCCCGCCGCCACCTGCCGGCGCTTACAGAAGGTGTTTCCTAGCCAGTTGCCACAGCCAGTGGGGCTGTGGCGTCCTCCCGTGGTGACGATGGAAACTTTATATACGTGTGCTCCAAACCAGTCCAAGGCAAGCGCATGTACAAAGCAACAAATGCTAACGCATTAAAAGGAGCGCGTCCGTATTTCCGGATTTTACCGCTTGGGCATTGTTTGGTGCTGACTGAGAGACCACCTGCCCTCTTCCCTGTTGACTGCCCTTCCGCCGGTCTCGCAGAGACAGCCTGTCACCCATCGCTTCCCGTCGGGAAAACTAGGCGCGGCAATGCCGGGAGGTGGTGTTGCCGAAGACGAACGATGCCGAGATCCTCCAAGATCGTCGAAGCTCTTCCACTCTAACGCCGCAACGCCCCGAAACGACGTTTCCGTAACAGTGTCGAATAACCTCAACGTTATCATCAACGGCCACGACGCGGCGGCACTCGTCGACACCGGAGCAGACTACTCCATTTTGAGTGGGAGACTCTCTCGTCTCCTTCGGAAAGTTTCGACGTCTTGGGATGGACCGCAGATACGAACCGCTGGCGGACATCTCATCATACCTGTCGGCAGGCGCACTGCCCGCGTTGATATCCATGGTGAAACCTGCCCTGTGAAGTTCGTCGTTCTGCAAGACTGTTCCAGGTACGTCATTCTCAGAATGGACTTCTTGTGCGAATACGGCGCCATAATCGACCTTGCCGAGAACAAGCTGACGCTTCGAAAACCTGTTCCATCGTCGGAAGATCCCAAAGCGACGTTAGCTGCAGTGCGAGTCCTTACCAGCCACGTAAACCTGCCGAAGTTGTCGAGTGTCTTTGTGCTCGTCGGGACTGAAGAAGCCACCTGCGGTGTAGGACTGTTGGAAGGAAGCGTCCAACTTCTACTTGGACGAGGGATCAGCATTACAAGAGGCGTAACCGAGCTCCAGGACGGGCGTACCGTAGCTCTCGTCACCAACTTCCGGCAAGAGTCGCAGCACCGTACAAAGGGCACAGCTGTGGGCTTCGTCGAGGAAATTCAAGACTCAGCCGCGATCGCCGTGATCTCAGAAGACGAATCTCCGACGCAGCACAAGAGGACCACGCCGTCAGAGCTCGACATCGACCCGTCCCTCCCAGCCCCAAAGCGACAACAGCTGACTGACGTTCTCGCTGAGTTCAGTGAGTGCTTCACCACATCGTCCAGGCTACACCAGACAGCGGTTGCGATGCATCGAATAGTTACTGACGATTACGTGCCCCCTCTTCATCAGTCGCCGTACCGCGTTTCAGTGAAGGAGAGGGAAACCATCCACAAACATGTCCAAGAAATGCTTGACGACGATATAATCCAGCCTTCAAGCAGTCCGTGGGCCTCTCCAGTCGTACTGGTGAAGAAGGACGGAACTTTTAGGTTCTGCGTGGACTACAGGCGGTTGAACGCTGTTACAAAGAAAGATGTCTATCCGCTTCCCCGCATAGATGACACCCTCGACCGTTTACGCCACACCCGATACTTTTCGTCGATGGACTTGAAAAGTGGCTACTGGCCGATTGAGGTCGATGAACGGGATCGCGAGAAGACTGCCTTCTTCACGCCCGATGGACTGTACGAGTTCAAGGTGATGCCCTTCGGACTCTGTACGGCGCCGGCGACTTTCCAGCGGGTCATGGGTATACCATGCTAACGGGACTGAAGTGGAAGAGCTGCCTGGTTTACCTGGACGACGTCGTCGTATTTTCGCACGATTTTGACGAGCACTTGAAACGGCTGAGGGCCATGCTCCAAGCCATAAATTCCGCAGGGCTCACACTCAAGCTAACGAAGTGCCGCTTCGCCTATGGAGAACTTAAGTTCCTTGGCCATGTCATCATCAGCGACGGAGTACGCCCTGATCCCGCGAAGACATCCGCCGTAGCCGAATTTCCTCGACCATCGGACAAGAAGGCCATCCGGAGATTCCTGGGGCTGTGCGCGTACTACAGGCGCTTCGTTCAAGATTTCGCGAAAATTTCGGCGCCCCTCACACATCTTAGGAGAGATGCCATGAAGTTTCAATGGGCAGAAGAACAAGAGCGGGCGTTCGACGAACTGAAGCGGAGACTTCAGAAACCTCCGATCCTCGGACATTTCGACCAGTACGCCGAAACCGAAATTCACACGGATGCAAGTAACTCCGGACTTGGCGCGGTATTGGTACAGCTACAGGAAAGCACAGAGCGAGTCATTGCCTACGCAAGTCGGACATTGTCAAAGGCGGAGAAAAATTACTTCACGACGGAAAAAGAATGTCTCGCGGTTGTATGGGCGATCACAAAGTTTCGTCCGTATATATACGGGAATCCGTTCCGCGTGGTCAGAGACCACCACTCGTTCTGTTGGCTGGCGAATCTCAGAGACCCTTCAGGACGCCTTGCTCGCTGGAGTCTCCGACTAGAAGAGTTCAACATGACCGTGGTCTACAAGTCGGGACGAAAACATAGTGACGCCGACTGCCTGTCCAGAGACCCCGTCGAAGCATCAGGCTGTACCAACGATGATGACGACGAGTGTTTTTTTAGGTGCCGTGGACATGGACGACATGGCAGGACTCCAATAAGGCGATCCGGAGCTGCGCGCCCTGATTAAGCGTCTAGAAGGACGAGGAAGTACCGTTCCTCGCGTCTTCACGAGCCCTGCCGACCTTCGCTATTCGACGAGGTGTACTGCAGAATTTCGGAACCAGTAATTCGCCGTGGCATCTTGTAGTCCCTACCAGCCTTCGAGAATAGATTTTTGAAGCCTGCCACGACGACCCGACTTCAGGACACCTCGGTTACAGCCAGACACTAGCCCGAATACGTGAAAGATACTACTGGCCCAACCTTCCGAAAGCCGTTCATCTCTACACATGATCGCGCCATGAGGGCCAGCGACGCAAGAAATCGCCATCAAAGCCAGCAGGTCTCCTTCAGCCGATTACCCCTCTAACCAAGCCTTTCCATAAAATTGGAATGGATCTTGTGGGTCCTTTTCCACCGTCGACGATGGTAAACCGCTGGATAATCGACGCCACGGATTATCTTACACGTCACGCCGAGACGAAAGCCCTTCCGTCGGGGACTGCTGTCGAAGTCGCCAAATTCTTCGTCGTGTCCATCGTTCTCCGGCATGGCGCCCCCGAAGTCCTGATGACCCCCGTCTCCTGAACGAAGGCGAGGGTCATCGTTCATGGCGCAGTTGACCCAAGATATCCTTCGTCTAAGCCACACGGACCACCGTCGAACAACTGCATACCATCCGCAGACCAACGGGTTGACGGAGCGGCTCAGCAAACAATTGCCGATATGGTCTCTATGTAAGTCGACGTGGAGCACAAGACCTGGGACGATGTGCTGCCCTACGTCACGTTTGCCTACAACACGGCAGTGCAAGAAACCACAGGAGTGACGCCCTTCCAGCTGGTGTATGGCCGGAAGGTGACGACTATGCTAGTCTCCATGTTGCCACACGAGCCAGCCGACGACGGAAGCGATGACGCCCAGGTGGTTTCTCAACGGGCAGAAGAGGTCCGCCAGCTAGCCAAACTACGGATTCAAGACTAGCAACATGTCGATGCCGGCCGGTACAATCTTCCCCGGCATGACGTCCTCTTTCATCCCGGGGACAGAGTATGGGTTTGGACACCAATTCGGCGACGTGGGCTCAGCGAGAAGCTTCTCAAGCGCTACTTTGGACCCTACAAGGTTCTTCGCCGTCTCGAGAACTTAATCTATGAGGTGCTTCCCGACGGAACTCGACCATCAAGACGACGCCAACCGCGACCCGAAGTAGTTCACGTCGTGCGACTTAAGCCGTATTACGAACGATAGAACTTTGGACTCTCGTCAAACTGTGAACTCATGAACCCTGAGCTCCCCAAGGTCAACTTTTTTAAAAATAAAATCATTGATATACACCAGCCAGAAGTTTAGTTTTTGGCGACATAGCAAATATTTGGTCATCAAAATAGACCTGGGGAACGTTTGGACCGTGTCATATCTCAGCAGACTCCCGACTCCCCCCCCGCCGAAGGCCTACCGCCCCCCCCCAGGCCTGACCCATAAATCCGCCCCTGAACTCATGGCTCGCTATTCTGCTGTTCCTTTGTTGTGGATTTGTGCCTTCGGTTCGTGCTGCATCGGGACGATGTGCTTTTAAAGGGGGGGGGGGGGGGGGGATAATGCCGCGCGCAGGGCCCAGAAAGCAACGCTCGGTCACGGACTTCTAGAGGGTTCTCGTTTATTCTTGCTCCGGACGTAACTTCTATAATTTCTTCCTTATTTCTTGTTCTAGAAAGTGCGTGTCCATTTTCGCCCCGAGCGCGCGACGCTCGGGCCTTCTTTGCCGAAGCTTCGAGATAGTAACGCTCTCTAGATAAGAGGCCGCCCGCGACCTTGTCGAGTCAGTATAGAGTCAGTCTTGCACCGGCGTTCGATTCAGCTGCTTCGCCAACTTCGACGCACGCGACTCTTTGTTATCTTCTGTTTCCTTTTTATTTTGGGCCCAAGTTCGCCATATTAAACGTTCATTTCTTCCCGTGTATTAAAGCGGAGCTGTTTAGTGCTAGTTTCCCGAGGATCGTGTCCCCCGCAAAGAAATGTCGACACAAAACTCTGGTTGCCGCCGTCGCTCATAGATGGCGGTAGCTGTCCAGAGTGTTGTGTTTGCCGGTTGTCCGCTTGCCGCCGTCGCTCATAGACCGCGGCAACATTTCTTCGGGGGAAGAAGCGCGGGAACGGAATGAGCGGTGAAGTGCGCAGCAGCGCGAATGGTTTCGTAACCGCCGCGAGGCCGCTATCGCCCAAAGTTACACTGCGTCGAGCGCTTCAGATTCCCTTGCGAAAGAAGAGCAGATCGCTCGCCTGGAAAGCCACCGCCGAGAACAGAAGCTACAGCTCCGCTGCTTTTTCTTCTGCACCAAAGTGGAAAGGCTGAAAGTGTTTTTATTGTTATTTCGGTCATCACCCGTGACAATGTGCCATTCCGGAGATATATGCTCCCCGGCCTGCTTGACGCATTATGACAGTATGACGTTCACCGCGTGAAGATTACCCAGGAATAAAAAAATAAAATTCATGTCGGCTTAGCGGTTTGTGTTTTCAGAACGCAAAAAAAGGCAAAAGAAAAGCAGAACAAAGACATTATTACCTCGTTTTGTGGTCATTTTCTTTTTTCACGTGTTCTGTACTCACAGTGCTCAAATAGAAGAAATCGGCACGCTTCTAGCATATTTGAAGCGTCCGTGGACCGTTTATATATATATATATATATATATATATATATATATATATATAGATATATATAATAGTATATATATATAATATATGGGTGGTTTCATCTCAAATCGGCAGGCAAAAAGGGTCAAATTTTTAATTTCGCTGAAAAAAATATATGTTATGGCGTCGTCTCTAAAAACACAGTAGCCACAAACCGCAAGTTCGTCGGATATTTGGTTCTCGACTTACGAATTTTAACAGAGGCCGCGGCGGAAAGCAGTGTTTTTCACATACGTCGTGGGTCGGATGTTTCGCTCGATCTCCCGTCGTAGATCTTCAGTCCACATTATATTTACTTTTTTCAAGCACTCTGTAGACACAGATAAAACGCTCTAATATCATGAAATAATTTGAGGCGTTTTGCTTTTTTTCTGTAAAAATGTCAAAAACGCCCCCTCGGTCAATTGTTGACGAAATTTGACAATTAAATACTGGCGATCTACTTGAGTTACATCAATATTTTTTATGTCCATGGAGAGCCCAAAACACGCTCTTTATAGATATTATAAAATAATCTAGCTGTATTAAATATCCTTAGCGGGACGTTTACGTTAATGTTATGCGAAAACCAAAAAGTACCAATTTTAAGATCGATTTTCTCAAAAAACCCATTTTTTATTTTTTTTATTTTTTGTTAAAATGTAGATATGATAGTTGTCCACTCGAAAAGCAAGTCGAGAAAGTGTATATTTTGTTTGTATGTTCTAAATTTAAGCCTCAATATCGGAAAAAGACGTCTTCGTTTTGCAAGACCTAAGTCAGACAAAAAAGACGTGCGCTTCTATGAATTGTAAAAAAGTTTTCTTGAATTTTCGTCTGCGTTTTGTAACCACTTTTAAACGCATTTTATGGTATTGAATAGTTATTTATGTTTTGAAACGAGCGGGAAACCACGAGAAACATATCTAATCAAATCAGCAGGCCTAGTAGACCTTCAAATATCGAAGAGGCACAGACGTTGTATTTTTTCGATTTATAAAACTTTCACTGTAAACTACCATGACTAGCTATTAGCTGTCATATTACTAAGACATAAAATATCACCACATCATTGATCTATTATATACCATTCTTTCCGAAACCAAACGCTAGGGTTTGTTCACCGCACATCGCACAGATCACCAGAGAATGGCATTTCACTTCCGTAATACACAAAAGTGATGACACAAAAACGATCCGAAACACACGGAGAGATTGTCACGGAGAAGGGTAGGGAATAAAAATAAATAAATAAGAATGAAATTACCCAACTCCGATCTTAACGAAAATTGCGGTAAAAAAATAAAAGATTTAGGTTCGAGCGGTGGCAAGGCGATAGGTCCACGCCTGGTGGAGAGTCAGACAAAGAAGTCAACGACACGTAAAGGAAAAAAAAATTAAGACAGAAAAACTCAGCCGCACGCGGCAAGAATAAAAACCAACTCCTCCGGGCATTCCCTAAACGGGACACAAACAAATGCGTGCGAACACGCTCTCTACAGCACCGTCAGGCCGCTACGCCATGAAGAAATAAACCAAACAAGTAAACAATGCTGACAAACAGTTAGTAACGAAACATAAAAAAAAAAAAGTTCAGCAGAACCGCACCCGAGATACAAAGTTCAGCGGAGTGAAGAAACACTCACGAAATAAAATAAAAAAAAAGTCTTAACTGACCGACGCGGAGTCCAGTCCCATGACACTGAAGCCTGGCAGGATGATGGCGTCCAGATGATGCTCGAATCTATTCTTCACACTGTTCCGCACATCCGTCGGGGCTGTGCGGAACAAAGTGAAGAATAGTTTCAAGCAGCGGTGTGCCAGAAGGTAACCCAGACGTAACATGCCTCGAGCTTCATATCATGAGAGGAGCTTTCGAGGTAGTTACTGCTGCAGTTATTCAACCTTTCTCTTTCCCCTTCCCTTTTTCAAAAGAACACGTCAGCCGGCGCTAACTTTTCATCTCGGGAGAAGACCACTCTTCACAAACGGTTATAGTTGACAAGGAGGCTGACTTCGACCCAACTAGTCTCCGGGCAGAATAGACACAAGTATATTTACCAACACGCTCGTTTTTGATGCTAGTCTCTGGGCTTTGCTGTTTCCAAAAGAGATAACCCTTCGGTGCTATCGGATTTCCGCGGAGGGAGATAGAGTACATAAAATTGAAAGAATAAAACACGGAGGACAAGCACAGGACAACCACTTTGCAGAGCACGGCCATTTCTTGGATAGGGCGTTCGAAGCTTGGGCAAATACGTGGTATCGTTTCACGCGTGCACGGATGGCTGGTTTCAGAATTTCCCCACATCCCTAACGAAACCGGCCCATCTTCGTGTGTGCGTCTGCGGGATTTTTGTCCCGCGCCGCCGGTTTTAGCGCGCTCGCGGCGTTGTTTTGGCCGGCAGAACTGTTGTTGACCGTCGATATTGTAAGGCCGTGGTGTTCTCATCCTCCCAGGCAACAGTTCCTTTGCTTTCCCTTCTGCAATACTCTGACTGACTGACTCCTCCTGGGTGGCCGTCACTGTTCGCCGCGTCAACGACACATTCGTGCCATTTCACTCCTCGTGACACAGGGTGCGCTGCTCGCTTTACTGTCACGGGCCGTCCTATCTAACACAACGAGCGCGAAAGGTCGTGGTCATCTGCTGGTTCCGAAAGGGCGGGACGTTCATATAGGCCAATGAAGGCCCCGAATCAATACGACGTCTGCCGATTTCTATACATTAAAACTTTACGACGCCTGCTGGTCTGTTAAGAAGTGTCGCTTTCTCTTTTGAACTGCTCCAATGTAGCTTGCCGCCTATAATAAAATTTAAATGATCAATAAATATAACAGGGTGGAACTACTGTATTTCATTTTTATGTGGGAGCTTAAAAAAAAAAATGCAAAAATATTTCAAAGTTTGTGAAGACGCGCAATTCGCAAGTCCCTTTCAAGCCGTAAAAACACGTTTTTGTACGATATTGATGCTTAAATATAGAACATACAAACAAAATATACACTTTCTCGACTTGCTTTTCGAGTAGACAACTATCATATCTACATTTCAACAAAAAATAAAAAATGTGTTTTTTGAGAAAATCGATCTTAAAATTGGTACTTTTGG